>BJCN01192957.1:0-11535 GCA_018326445.1 Flaveria brownii
CCCGTCTTAACTTGAACTCGCTCAAACTCACACTCATTCTATACGAAACGACCCATAAATTAAATAGTCAAACTTTTATAAAAAAAGATAAAATTGTTTTTAAAAATAAAATGATAATAAGACAAAATAGTTGATAGTTAAGATTATAGATATAAGAAAGAGAAAGAATAATAAAAAAATAATATAGAGATAAGTATAAGGAATGGGATGTAGGATGTATTTAAAAAATGAAATATAAATAGAAGGGATGATAATTTTTAATTAAATTATAAGGATATGGATAAAGAATGAGTTGTGAATGCTCTAAGACCCCAAATCTCGGCTATCACACACAATGGTCAGGTCATATATGTTTCAAAAAGTCGAGCTTAAATTTGTAATTTTAGTCAGCAATAGTTTTTCTTCTTCTTTTTTTTTTTTGAAAAAAGAAATCGGTATCCCCTTTCCCTCCTCCCCACATCTCACTCACACACACACACACACTCTCCACCTACAAACTGTCTACAGTTCTCACCACTGAAACTTTTCTGATTAACCTATAAACCCTAATTGCATTGCAAATTTCCAATCCAACACCATAACAAATGAACGACATGTTCGGATCAGTCCGTCGATCTCTCGTTTTCCGATCACCCGACGGCGGCGGCGGTGCCGGCGCCGATCCCGGAACCCTAGTCGACAAGATCAATTCATGTATCCGCAAGTCAAGGGTTTTCTCTCGAGCTTCTTCGCTTCTGCCGTCACCACCCAAGGTGATCAAGGAGAATGATGAGCGTGTGCCTACTATCAGGTGGCGGAGGGGTGAATTGATCGGATGCGGAGCTTTTGGGCAAGTGTATATGGGCATGAATCTTGATTCTGGAGAGCTTCTTGCTGTTAAGCAGGTCTGGATTTTGATATTGTTTTGTTAATTTTTTTGGTATTTTGAGTCCCGTTAGTGTTTTGATGTTGGTTGCTTATGTTTTCAGGTTTCAATTGCTGCCAGCAGTGCTTTGAAGGAAAAGACTCAGGTTTGATGGCTATGCGTGTTTTGATTTATAAGTTATACTTTTTTGTACTTTCTGTTAAATCTGTTATTGATTTGGTAAGCGTTCAATCAGATTATCATAAGTAGATGTAATGGAATGTAGCATAAATTCGAGGCATATGGATATTTGGTTACTTGAAATTTTATATAGAACTACCATACATGCTTACTCACCCCCTTAATAAACGGTATTTAGTCTTCTACTTTGATTTGGATGGGTTTGGGTTATTAAGGAGGTAAGATCTGTTTGCTCTTCTGATCATCATTATTGTTTGATATTAGTCTGTTCTTGGTTTCTGTTCATAAGATCCATGCAAAAGAGAACTCCCTTTTAATGGGAATGACATGATGGAATTGTGATGTTCTATAGCGATGGGTGCATTTATTACTCATTCGGTTTTTATTGGTAATGTTTATAGTTTGGATCATAATCTTGTGCTTTCCATCCTCCCATAGAGCAGAATCATTTTGATGTTTTATACATTTGATTTGTTTAAGAAAGATGTTAACATTTATTTGGTTTCAATCATAAACTTGTGCCGTCCTAATCCTCTTTTTATCTGTTTATATGGACACATGTTTGGCAGTGTAATTAGGTTGGAATTTTTCGTCAACTAAAACTGGCGTTTATTACAAGTGCTGATCACTTTCTTCTGTCACTTCATATTAAGTTATTGCAGTCAAGTTTTGGTGCTTACTAAGCTCTTTGAATTCTACAAGTAGGTTCACATACGGGAACTTGAAGAAGAAGTAAAGCTTCTGAAGAATCTTTCTCACCCAAACATTGTTGTAAGTTCTATCCCATTGAGCTGTTAGGGAATGGAGGTTATTTTCTGAACTAACACTGTTACTGGTGGCACTTCAGAGATATCTTGGAACAGTACGAGAAGAGGAAACTTTAAATATTCTTCTTGAGTTTGTTCCTGGAGGATCAATTTCTTCTCTCTTAGGAAAATTTGGACCCTTTCCTGAAGCAGTATGTAACGTGTAATTTTCAAATTGCATTTTTTTGTTCTTTCAGTAATTCTCTTATATAAAGATTATCTATTTTTTTCTCCAAGCAGGTCATAAGAATGTACACAAAACAACTGTTATTGGGTCTTGATTACTTGCACAAGAATGGCATTATGCACAGAGATATAAAGGTATATTTTCTTTCTTGTTTGTCCTTTTCACTACCCGTAGCGCAATGATGTCTAATATTCTTTCACGTTCAGGGGGCAAACATTCTGGTTGACAATAAAGGTTGCATCAAACTAGCAGATTTTGGTGCATCAAAGCAAGTTGTTGAGCTGGTAGGTGCAGTACTACCCACTTTTATTTATGTATAGATATTTTATTCCTGCCAAGTTGGATATTTGATTTTAATCTATGTTTTGATCAGGCTAATGAGTCAGGGGCAAAGTCAATGAAGGGAACCCCATATTGGATGGCTCCTGAAGTTATACTCCAGACTGGCCATAGCTTGTAAGTACAATTAATTTTACCATCATTAAAGCTGGTTTTTTCATTTTTACTATCTGTCACACTCTTCAAATTCAAGTAAATTTACTTCAATTTCCACTCATGACTTTGTGGAATGTAAATATATATTGGAGCACAGTTATGAGTTATAGCATAGATAGAGCTACGTTTGTTTTGTGATTTTACTAGATGTATCTACTGCAGCTGCTTACCTTCTTGGTCCATGAGTAGACAGTTTTTTTTTCATTACAGTCCATATCAAGTTTGTTTTCTTTTTTAGCAATATAGCTTGGTCCTAATGTCCTATAATATGTATACATGTATACATGCATACACACATGTATATGCATATACCTACACACATTTTTACATTACACACACATCAGTCAACGTTACAAAAAGCGCATGCTTTAGATAAAAGGTGCATTAATAAGAAAAATAAAAATATATGATAGCCTATTAGGCATAGAAATTTAATACTATACTCAAGATATAATAAATAAACCTCACACCTCATGTACATGAAGCTCTCACCTCGTCCCTTGGATCTTGGGGCCTAAGCATCTCAGAGTAGTGAGCACCTTGCCCTCTAGCTCACAAGGAATTGAGATGGTCTATAGCTTTCAGTCAAGTAGAAAAGAAACCGTGGTAGGTGGAAAAGAAGTGGAATCAAAATAACGCCAATAGTTATTAAGCTATAAGCCATGAGAGCTTGTCATTCCGGTTATGTTTGTTAGAGCAGCGATCATCATTAACTTCTTCTTCATAGTTTTGTACATTTGTCTTTATCATTCTTTGAATAGCTTCATTACTTCATTCACTTCTACTGGAATCAGATACAATTCAACTTGTAAATTTTATTAGTTATTGTTCCCTGAGTATTAACATGGTGTCTCCAATTTATTGTTCAGTATAACACTTATGATTTATCGTCTATTTATTTGTTTGCTATTCTCCATGCGTCACAGGATTGTTTTTCTAATGTAATATCAGTTCCTTGTTGGTTGACACATTTATTCTCTCTTCTATTGTCTTTTAGTTCTGCTGACATATGGAGTGTTGGGTGTACGGTTATTGAGATGGCTACAGGAAAGCCTCCTTGGAGCCAACACTATCAGGAGGTACTCTTTTAAGTTACCTTTTTATGACTCTGTTGTAGATTTAAGTATTTTTATTTTAATATAGAAGTGGGTCGATTTGAGGTAATGTTATCTCTGACAAGTCAAATGGGTTGAAGTCTGTCAAATCATATTCAAATCCATAAAACCTTTTAAATCCTTTAGTCTGAAAAGTTAAGATATTTAATTTATGAAATACAGTTTTCAAATCTTATGTAACAGTGTAACACCTTATGTATAAAACATGAAGAAAAGGATAAGCAATTGTTCAATTGTTTGTGGTTTAGCCCAACCCGATCTAACCCATCCCAACCCATTTTGGTCTACACTAAAAGCTCATCTGACTTGTCATCAGGCCCACCCTACCTACCCATTTTCAGATCTACTTATTTGTAGGTTATGCTTATTGCTCCATACGTATATACTAGTTGATAACTTCAATTTTATATCAGGTTGCGGCTCTCTTTTATATTGGCACTACCAAGTCCCATCCTCCTATTCCTGACCAGCTTTCTTTTGAGGCACAGGATTTACTGCTAAAATGCTTACAAAAGTATGTACATCTAACCATTTTGAACGATTTATATAATCTGTTGTTTTCAGATGAAACAATATCAGTATTTTCTGTTGTATAGATATCTAACGATATCATATGCACATGCACTTTTTTGTTGGTGTACGAAGGTGTTAGTGTTTTTGTTCACTTTTTGTTAATTTTTCTATTGATTTGTTTCTAGTTGCACTAAATCTGTTAAATTTCAGGGAACCTGAGTTGAGGCCTTCTGCTTCTGATTTGCTGCAGGTGATTCTAATTTCAACTCTTTTGTAGGTTTCTGTTCTCTTTGCTTATGCCAATGTTTTTGCATTTCCTTCTGCAGCATCCTTTTGTTACAGGGAAATCTCAGCTAAATTCTCTTGGTACTCCTACAATGGTTAGTTAGGCCAATTTTCATCTGCATTTTCTTGAATAATTCACCATCCTTATATTTCATGTTAACTTATGATGTTCAGGAAAATATTGAAGCTCCTTCCTCTTCTTGCACAAGCGTATTGGATAACTCGTGAGTATAATAGTGTATTTGTGTCACACTTTAATATATGCATGCCAAAATAAATGCAATATGACTTGGTTCATGTGTATTTGACTTTTATACATCTAAGGTATGGCTAGTGTCTCTCAGTGGTGACAAAATGAGGAGTTTTGTGAAGCAAAATCATTGCTATTATTTTTCTTGTATTGATTGTAAATAGGAAGAATAACACGGATAGTCTTGTGGTATGTTCATATTATGGCTTTGGTCCCTAAAATTAAAAAATTACACATTTAATCCTCATTGTTCACTCAAACGTAGCAGATTTGGTCTTGTATACTAGCTAACGTCTTCTTATTTGTTGCCACCCCACTTCCCCACCTAATGTTTTCTTTAGTGGCTTTGTTCTTGTTGCCCTTGTTCATAAATGTCGTCGGTGGTGGTGTTTCTCTTTTAAACGATGTCACCAACTCCCCGTTTTTTCCTGTCTTCTTTGTCAGAATTTTCCATTGGCCGAGTATTTTTGTGTTTGGAACCAGTGACTTCATTTCCTGTTGATTTGGGTAATAAAGAATTATAGTTTCTCACAAGTTTGTTCAGTTTTGTTGATTTCTCCTAGGATTGTTTGATTGTGGATTAGCATATTACAACCACATTGTTTTAATAATTGGTCCAATCCCTAGATCCATCTTTAAAATGCAGAGATTGAAGTAACATAATCTGTGAAAATAACAATTTTCTATGCTGTTTAATTCGTAGTCTGGCTGACTGTGCAACCAGTGGTTGTTTTGTCGATACCTCTAGGGGTGGGTTTAAAAGTGAACAATTGAGCAGTTTGTAATGCGACCGTTTAGAGTGTACTCACATTGAAGGAAGACGTGAACTCAAATAGCAATCCACATCTGATGGAGAGATTTTCTTTGAGCAGTCTATTTTGTTTTAGATTGGGACAGTAGTTAGTTCTTTTTCTGGAGTAGTTTAATCATATATGCACACATGCAGTAAATTAGTAGTAGTTGAAGTTTTGAAAAGTTTGCATAATGCGACAACAAATTAGATTCTTAGAATTGGAAATAAAGTAATGGTCGTGGACCACCATGAACCAGCGTTTTCCAGCATTGTAAGAGGCATTTTTGTGCCACTCTAAAGATTGATTGATCTTCTTTTAGCTTAAGTTCAGGAAGGGTGACCAGACAGCGGCGACAAAAAAAGGAAAAAAAAAGAGGGGGGGGGGGCTGACGGGGGGAGACCGAAGAAAAAGAAGACGGGGGAAGGGGAAGGGGTGTGGCTTGAGTAACTTATAGTTTTATGTTTTTTAAATACTATTTTTAGAAACATAGTAGAATATTTTGATGTTTGTTAGTGCTAAGGACCAAATGTGTTACGTCTAAGTGAACGGTGAGGACTGAGGACCAAAGGTGTAATTTCTCAAACCTAGAATAATGTGCACATACCACCGGGACTATCCATGTAAGTTTTTTTAATAGGCTGATAAGTGTTTAATTTCGTTATTAGTAAAAAAAGATTTTGGTACGCTGAGTTATGGTACCCTATATAGGAAATTGTTGCATTTTTATTTGGTACTGGGAGATAGCATGTTGTCTACTTATGAAAGTAAGATTGGTGATGACATCTAGCAGCATTAATATATATTTTTCTTAATTAACAACCAGCCCAGGTTCGGTTGATGTATGCAATCTTGGCACTCTCAACTTTTCTACTGTTAATTCTGTAAATTGTAAAGAGTGGAGAGCAGAAGACAGTGATAATGCCATGTGTCAGTTAGATGGTGATGATTTGATGAATGGTGAAGTTAGGTTGAGATCTGTTTCGATGCTTAATGACTTTAAGGTCGATATTTCCTTCATTTTCTATAATATTTATTATTTACTATTTAAATTTGGATCATGAGGAACTAAATTTGTTTACATATATGTTTGGTAAATTAGAGTTTCAATCCTATGGAAGAACCAGCTGTTGATGAGACTTATGAACTGCAAGGACAAGCAACCTTGGATGGTGAACAACGGTGTGATGAACTTGTCAGTAACATAACTAGATCTCCTGACAGTTGTACTTCATTTCAATTTGGCCGATCTCTCTCCGAGGATGATGACGAGCTTACTGAATCTAAAATAAGAGCTTTTCTGGATGAAAAGGTATTTTTTTAATTAACCTTTTTATAGAGGTGAAAAATTGACCAAATTTGCTCATGGATGAGTTCATTTGGTCTTCAAATGGGTTGAATGTGTCAAACAAGTTTTAAGTTGCCCAAAAGCATGTTTTTGAATCATACACCTTCTAGCTGTTTTATTTAAAGGTTTATGTTTTGATTGTAACGGTATTACTTTTCTAAATATTAAATGATGTATCAACTATATTCTGAAAATGTAAAGTGAGTGTAGTTTTATTACATATATCCTCCTAAATCGCTCTTTTGGAAAAACAGGAATGTCCGAATGTGGTTGTAGTAATTTTGTTTTATTTTGGTAAGTGTCAGGTAATAGCAATATACCTTGGATGGTGGTTTGTTTTGGTATTTGACACATTTTTGTACCATCTTGGTACTTGCAAGTTTTTTTGTGAAAATTCCACTTTGGTTATTTTTGGTTTCAAAAATATAAAAAAAGTTATATTCAGAGAGGGAAAAGAAACTTGTATAATTACGAGATAGGAACAAAATAAGACTAATTACCCAAGTCGGCCTTTCAAAATACTTGTAACCACCAAAAGGGGTAAAGAAACTATAAGTTTATAACTACCAAAATGAATTTCCAGACCATCAATAGTATATTGATATTTTATGATTTTATAATGTTTGCTTTTTTTTTTAAATGTATTTATATATCTTTATGATAATGGACTTAAAGTGTTGAGGGTTAACTCAACCTACTCTGTAACAAAGTAGCTTGTTTGATCTGAACCCTTTTTGACTTATACAATTTGCATGACCCATTTGTCAACTCAAGTATACAATTATAATAGAATGAAGTAGATTATTGGCTTTGGATTTGAGATTGCAACACTTTTACATATCTATTCAGGCATTAGAACTAAAAAGACTTCAAACGCCATTGTATGAGGAGTTCTACAACAGTGTAGTCCTTTCATGCTCAATGGACAGTGTTGATAACGGAAGTAGTCCAAATTACTTGAAACTGCCACCGAAAAGCAGGTCTCCACTTGGTAAAGGGGTTGATGTTTTAAGCAATGCAAGCCCTGGGAGTGGAAGTAGGCGCACGTCTAATGTTAGTGGTGAAGAAAACATTCATAGTCCCATGGACCTTTCTTCACCACAGTATAATGATATCACTGGGCCAGATGCTCAACAAGAAGCATGCAGTCCCAGGTTAGTTAGTATACAGCTTATCATCATCTTCTCGGTTTTTTCCTCAGATTTGTATATACGTGTGCTCAAGTTAGATGTCTTATTTGCAGTGTGAACTTTTCTGATGTACAACGAAAATGGAAGGAGGAGCTAGACCAAGAGCTTGAGAGAAAACGTGGTATAGTTCTGATGCTTTTAAATTTTCTGTTTAGGGCCTCTTAAGTTGATATAAGCAACTAGGCTGGTCAGCTGGATAGGTAACGGGTCAAATCATGTCAAATCAGGCTGGACGGGGCTGTGTTGGGTTGGGTTGACCCTAAACGTTTTCGTTTTTTGTTTTTTTAGCTATACTAATATTTAATGTGGTAAAAATGATCACTGAACAATATTAGTACATTAAAAATCAATTTTTTAAAACAAATATCTAAACTCCTTCACACTATGTTTCTATATGGTTTGGAACTTGCTTATATATTAGCTAATGGTGACAAATGTTTCTGTATGGTTTTGAACTTGCTTATATATTACCTGAAGGTGACAAATTTGACACAATTACTTGTTAATGGGTTGGGTCGTCAGTTACGTGGGGGTAACAAGTCAAATAAAAAATTACTTAAAAAGGAGTCAGTCAAATTGGTTGAAATATGCATAAAAAGATTTTACCTTCTAAATCATTTATTCAAAGAAATATTGGTACACTAACTAATTTAAAACAAAAATTAAAAAATTGGATAAAAAGTGTTTCATGTACCAACAGAGGCACTTTTTGAGCCAGCCAACCTTACCTGCTAATCTGCTAGATATCTGATTACACTAACTCTAAGTTGATAAGATCTGACTTTGTTTCATTGTTTGGATGGTGCGGTATTTAGAGATGATGCGGCAAGTAGGTGTTGGGGGAAAGACAGGATCACCGATAGATAGAGGATCAAATCGGCAGAGAGATAGGTCAAGATTTGCATCTCCAGGAAAATGACCAGTTACATTTTTTATTGTAAACCAGCATGCTTGTTTTTGCAGGAAGCCATTAGTAGAGTGTTAATTACAATGGGTTTGATGGATAATAAGCATTTTCAAGGTGGTTTGAAAATGGAAGCTACCATCCCTTCAGCCCTTTCATGGGCATTCTCATATTCTACTACTTTTCCCAGGATGGAGATGGAGATGTTTTGGAAGGTGTAATGTTTTGATTCTGGTTATGCAATTTGTATAATAAATACAATTCACCGCACGCTTGTTTGGTAAGCCCACAACACGAGAGTTCCCAGCTCTTGTTTGTTTGGTTGATTTGCTGTAATTTCACTGATTGAGACATTCATTTTCACAAAGTAAATAATAAATATCATGTGTTTTTTTGTGTGCTTGAACTAGATCATGAAATTGCTTGTAGTTTAGAAAGCCAGTAGTCAATTTCTTCGACTATGGTCACGTGTCACATAAAACTCCTAGTCAACAACTATATGCACAATGAAACTGCGTTTAAACATACATATGGCATGTTTATGAGTCTTGAAGTGTGTTTCTCTAGGATTATGTGTATATAGACGCCTTTCAAATGGCAGATGTTTTGGTTAGAGTGAGGCTGAACAACATATATAAGACTATTTTTAGCTGAGCAATGGTTTTGCTTTTCTATAAGGGTGGTAGATGAGTTACAATAAGCTACATCAAGAACTATAACACAATGCGCTAACACATGGCTGACCCTTGTGACCTGATGATAATTGGTCATGGTTTTGATTAGTATAAAGTTTAAAGAAAGTGTGTATGCATGCTGATGGAGAAAATACCTCGAAGTCTTTATAGGTTTGTCATGTATCTAGTTCTACCAGGTGGCTGACCAATTTAGAAGCTTAAGGAAAGGTAAAATTACAAATCACTCTTTCTTTACAACTAAGGTGTGTTGTCTGATTTTCTTTTTACTTTTTTTAGAAAACCTTATTTATCTCTTTGATTTACATGAAATCAACTGTTCAATTAATAAACTATCATACAAATAACTAAATAAATAACGAGTCGAAATCAAATCTTAATTTCGAATAACTATTCAACGAACTATCAAAGAAATATCTAATCAATAGCTGCTTAAACTAATCAAGTCTCTATCAAGTGTCAAACAAAGTCGATATGAGATCTACGAAAGTACATATGTACTTAACTAAAACACGTGATCAGTCGATATGTGATACATAAGAATGCATTCATCGTCAAATTTATCCGGTCTTTCTTAAATTTGAGTCGGTGATTTAACCTTATTAGATAAAATTGTTTATTAGGAAAAATTAGGAAAAATAAGATAAATCAACTAATAATGGAGGAAACTGAAGTATGGTCTGTAAACGTCGGTGTAGCTGATGTGACTCAAAGGTTAGTGTTTGCTTGCTAATGAAAAAATTGTCTGTAACAAGACGCTGCAAGTTGAAGTCAACATTAAAAACATTTGTGTCAACTATCGACTCTACATGACAAATGAGTTCTACAAATGGCGTAACATACCATAAAACCCATACCTTTAAATTTTCAAACTTGTATTTTTGTTTGTTAATTAACGTAATCTATCAACGTATGTATGGTTTGAGTTTAATTTAATAAACGTTCGCTCTTATAAATATCATTTAAATTTAATCTTAGAAATTAAACTTACTTTTATAAACATCACTTAAAGTTTACTTATAAATTTAGAAATAAAGTTTATAATTTAGTCTTAGAAACATCATTTAAATTTAATAACTGAAATAATAATATAAAAAAACATCAAAGAAAAATATCATAATAAAATTATAAAAACTAATACAACAAAATTCTAATAGGGAAGGGGAAAGCTACACAAGAAATAGAATTGATCAATCATAAAACGTTTATACAACTTACATGTCTCTTTAAAATTTCCACCACAATCTACCAGTTTGTCTGTAACCAAATGTTCCACCAACATGCAAACATAACCATTGGTGATGTAATATAATCTTCACTTATTTCAACCCCAAATGGTTTTTTCTGGTTGTCCAGTTCTTTTTTAAAAACGAAGATTTACTAATAGAGCGCTAAAATACACAGAGAGATTCATAAGGCAGGGTGAACAAGCCGACCAAATTTATCACCACCGATTTCTTCACCACAGAAAATCTTCAATTTTATTGTCCGTAAATTAACACAAACAAGTACCCATTCTTGACTCTGAACACAGAAAGGAAAATACACATAATCAACATCTAAAAGGAAGGATACTAATTGAACTTTACATCAGCAAATGAAATAGCATGCTTAGATAAATAGGTTAAGAAGTCAAAAAATTATATAGGTAGTATAGTCTAACGCATATTTGACAGTCCATATTTGACTAGCTTTCTATGTCTCCAATTCATCACTCTTACCACCTAACCTTCAACATGTTATATAAAAATACATTTATTAATACAATACATATCTAACTAATAAAAAAGTTTACCACCAAGACTAAAAAACAGTTAGGTTGGTAACCTAGTAAAATACCCCAAAAATTCATGTCAAGTTATATATATATATGTATATATATATGTATATATGTGTATATATGTGTATAGGGGA
>BJCN01192987.1:0-21783 GCA_018326445.1 Flaveria brownii
TTTTATTTCGTTGGTATAAGTTCGAGTTACTCTATGTTTTGATGTAAATTTGCTAGGAAATGTGTTAGAGAGAATGTAATCTATGCTTTATCATGTCGCATATGTCTTTCCCGCACTTGCTTATTTTGATGTACATTTTGAGTTGTTATACGTTTTAACGTAAATTGTGTTTGAAATATAGTCGATTTAAATAAAATATGTTTTCATTTGATGGTGCAAATTCGTGTTACTCCATATTTTACGTAAATTTAGTTCGGAAACAAGTTAAGCCGATTATATTTTATACTTGATCATGACACGTACGTACGCCGCCGCAGCAACGCGCGGCGAGTTAATCACTAGTTTTCTTTAAACCATTTAACTTTTTCTTTATGTAAGTGTGCATTCAACTTTTTCTTTATGTAAATGGGCCAGAGCTGGGTTAGCCCATTATCGACTACATTGAAAGCCCAAATGTCAGAAGCAAAATTTCTGACTATAAAATAGAGCCCAAACCTAAACCCTAATCGGCTTCACCTTCTTCTTCACCGTACGCCGATCTTGATTTCCGCCGAGGTATGCATCGCTTTTCGGATTTACACTTTGAATCTTACACAAACGTTTATAGTTTTATTATTATTATGCGCAAAATCTAGTGTTAGAGCTTGTATATTTTGATTTCATAAGCTTTCGTGCATCTGATGATTTTCGTTTGATAATCAGCTTATGATATCAAGTCTAGAGTGTTTCATGTTTCAGAAATTTGAGAAAAGATTGCACATTCACGCCCTAAAAATGATTACTTTTAATCATCTGAACTTTCTCTAGGGCTACGTATTATAACTGTAAGATGAGCTTTTGAGAAGGATTTGTGTATTTCAGACTTGTGGAATGGGAGTAAATTGTCTTTTTTTGCATTTGAAAATCTAGTTTTGATATAGAGCTTAAGGAATCGATCAAATATCTCTGTTTTTTTTCCTTTTGCAATTTGTTCTATAGATGAATTTAGAAGCTTGTTCATATATATATTTTTCATAGTTTTAAGCTTACCAAAAGGCTTATGACATATATAGATCTATGTATCATGATAGATTTGATTTATTTTTTTGATAATGCGAGTCTTATATTAAAGTTGCTTAAAATATTAAATCTTTTTTAAAAAAGTTGATAATTATAAAAAGTTCCTAGTCTTGTAGATGTTTACAATTTTGAGATAAACAAAAAAGGGATTATGTGTTTGAATGTAAATCAGCATAAATTGAGTAATTGATATGAAGCTCACATGTATAGTGTTACATATGTGGCAGGTGATGGCACCCAAGCAGCCTAACACAGGCCTCTTTGTTGGATTGAACAAGGGTCATGTTGTGACCAAGAAGGAGTTGGCTCCTCGCCCGTCTGATAGGAAAGGCGTAAGTGCTACTTTTTATTCTTTTGTATCGCTTTGATGATATATGACATATGAAGATTTGTTGATTTCATCATTGTTTTTTACTTTGTGTTGAGTGTAAGTATCAATAATGCAAAATTAAAGATTGTTGTTTTTCCATAGAAAACAAGCAAACGGGTTCATTTTGTGAGGAACTTGATTCGGGAAGTAGCTGGATTTGCACCATACGAGAAGAGGATTACCGAGTTGTTGAAAGTTGGAAAGGACAAGCGTGCGTTGAAGGTGGCTAAGAGAAAGTTGGGTACCCACAAGAGAGCAAAGAAGAAGAGAGAGGAAATGTCCAGTGTTCTTCGCAAGATGAGGTACGTTTTGTTTAAATACGTTGTCAATAATACATTGTTTTGAACAAAATTGTACTCTAGTATGATGTATTTGACTGGGTTGGAAATGATAAGAAGCAAAACATTATTTTCAACTGATTTTTGTGAAATAATTTGCAGGGCTGGTGGAGGTGCAGAAAAGAAAAAGTGAGGTATTTGATGTCTAAATTTTGGTTTCATCTGTAGTACTTGGTCTATCAAGTATTGAACTTAAGTTGTAGTTTATTTTTATTTCTTGTATGTTTTGACTTTCTTTTGCAATTGGGATTAAAGCACTTGCTCTTTTGAAAAGAATCATTTTCTCTATATGAGTTCTGCATCTTTGATTATAGCATTTTTGCATTCCTGCAACTTTGGGGTTTGATGTATTTTAAGCTTATCATTGTAGATGTGAGTTGGGTTTTGTTGGATCTATAAGAGGGATGATAAGCATAACAAACAAGCATAATGCGAATTGCCTAGGGTGTTTAATTGAGGGTTATGAGGGTCTAGATTTATAATGAATCTATAAATTTGGGTTTGTATTGAACTCTCCAATGCCTTTGGAAACAAAAATTGGTTGTTTCATTGATTCATTTATTGGAGGGTTATAGAAATCAATTAATGTCTCAATTGATAGACATATACAAAAAAAACAGTAATGTTAATCCCAATTCAGTTATATTATGTATTTAAAACATGGAAGTAAGTTTGCATACTTCACTAAAACTCCGTAAACTGTAGTTTACTCTACGTAAACGATTGTTATCTTTGGTCGAATGAGTGTAAAGTATGATGTACCTTCTGTTTACAACTGTCTCATGGTGTATGAATTTAGAAATACATTTGATCAAATGACTGTAAGCTGTAGTTATATAACCATAGATTAAAGTCAAAATAAAACCAGAAAATTTGTGCTAGCATTGAACCGCTGATGCTATCATGGGTAAGAAAGTCATTTATACAAAAAACAAGACTGCATTGTTCCTGGCTGCCTTTTACTTAGAAGCTATAACAAGAAGTCCAAGGCCAGCTTATTTCATGGGCAAGTCTCTTTTGTTGTAAAGAGTAGCCCTATCAAGTGCGGTCTTCTTGTACTCGGGCGTCGCCTTAAATCTGATTTATCACCTTTACACTTCTTGCAGCTTCAACGTGCCTTTATAAGCTAAGGACAGATTGCTTGATAAAGGAATTCGTCGACCACGAATGCCCTAATAAGCTGTCTTATTCGTACCTGTGCTTCTCGACTAACATCTAATCTTGCAACCTGACCAGACAAGAAGAGCTTCCCTTCTTAGTCCTAGGTCATAGTTACTAAATTTCTAGACAAACAATTGTAGACCTCTATCAGGTCGGTTTTAGTTAAGCCCCTCAACTCGCTTGTCGGTACGCCCTCTCTGACTAACAGACATGATACCGTTTTGTTCTGTCCTGCTCCTTTAGATGATAGAAATAGCTAGACTGTTAAGGAGAGGAAACATTCCCTCCACAACCCCTCCAATATAATGGTGAGCCCGTTCTATTGGCTCATTATCAAAGGAATTTTTAAGTCAATATAATCAATAAAATTTGACATTTTTTAAAAATATCAATCATGTTAATTATCTCTATCTATTTTTTAAATTAATAATTCAATACTCTAAAGTTTTGCTATTAAATATTACTATTTAAGTAACTCATTAATCCAATTTTTTGTCAGAAGTTACATTATCTGGAATATAATCATACACATTTTTCATTTAGCACATAACAAATAGATAAAATAATTATTTACTGTCATTATGATGTTACCCTCTTTTTATTTATTTAAAAATTATTTATCCAAACAAACATTCTGCTAAACATGACAACGAACAAAAGGATTCTTCACTATAAATGAAAAGTTTAACTTCAAATTTTAATGGTATAAGTTTATTTCCACAAATTTGTACCAAGAGCTGGTACTCAAGAATACAATCTGCAACCATCTCCAACCCCATTATTATTCAAACTCGAAAACGAGTCGGGTTTAAGGTAAAGGTTTACAAAATTACAAAAAAGGAGAGAAAAAATAAAAACGTACTCATGTCTTGAACTTCTGTGAGAGTTTCTCAACTCCTTCCCTGCAATCACCAACAACTCGCTTCACACCATCTTTAACAGCCAAACTCAGCCTGGCGGAACTTTGCTGCAAATCTTGCACCGACCCGTTGACTTTCAGCACAACGCCATCTTTGACCTCACCCACATGGTTCACAGTCTTTGAACCGAGTTCTTTCAATTGAGATATGAAAAGGAGTACCTTTTCTATCACTATATTAATGATCTGTTTGGATTTTCCCATGACATTGGCTGCCATTGACTTTAGTTGGTCAACCAGGATTTCAGCCCGGGTCTTGGTTTCTTCAACTGAAATCGTCTTCTGAGAGTTGACCCATGTAGATTCTGCAATCGACTCATCACGAAGATCTTTGTCCACAATTACCTTGATGCCCTGACTCTCCCATTGGCTTCTAGCATCTTCTAGAACTTTCGCTTGCTCTCTTGCTCTTTTGGCTTCATCTTCTGCCCAGGATCTTCATGAAAGTCAGAAAGATCATATCATTTATCAATAACAGTTCAATCAAAAGATAATTAAAAATTCCAGCGTAAATAGCTTGAGTTACTAGTCATAATGTTCGGGTCGAAATGCGTAATATTTTGTGAGGGCGACCATGCACTTTTTGCCCAACAATTCTGAATTTTTCAATTTAATTAGTGTGACAAAATGATCGTAAAAGAATATTTTTTCCTAGAAAAATCTACTTTTTTAACAAATCATTCAAGAGGTTTTATGCATAAAAATTACACATCAAATGTGTTTTGACCCGCTTCTATTTACCCTACTTTTTATTATCATATGACCGTTAACTACAACAGTATCCAAGTAATACACTTATTTACTGCACACTTACAAAAATGGTGTCAGCTTTTGTCAAGTCTTTCACACTTACAAATGTGTAAAAATGTTTACACTTGCTATATAAAATGTCAAAACCAAAAAAAAAAAACTTCGCATTCATCAAAAGAATAATTTGTCTATCAATTTGTTACACCCAGTTTCCCTGTGCCTTTTTTTGTTTGAAGAAATTGTGCACTTCTAAGTGTAGACAAATTTAATGTTTTTGCATGCTTATAAGTAATTAAGTACAGATCTTTTTACCGCCACTATAATGCTGAAACTTTTTACAACCTTTTACATTTCACTTCTCAGCACTTATAAATCTAAATTTCATTCACATGGTTATAAGTGTGAACAACTTGACATAATTTACACATTTTCATGAACTGTATGTTTAACATTTTGTTGATTAGAGATCTAACATAATATGAATCCAACATTACTAATGAGCCAACTGTATGGAGCATACCTGGCCATGGCTAAAGCTTTCCTCTCAACTTCTAATTCATATTGCAACCGAGTAATCTCCTGATTCTCAATTTCTGCATCTGTCCTAAGTTTGTTTATTCTTTCCTTTTCATATGAAATTTCCACTTTATTACTCATAATTGCCTGCAATTCTTCCTCTGCTTCACGCCTTAACTTTGAAAGCACTTCCATTTGTGAATCAACAGCTGCTCGTTCTTTCATTATTTTAATGTTTTGTTCCTCTTGTTCAGCTTTTAACCGATCCAATTCCTTCCTCGTTTCTTCAGCTATTTTCTCTAAAGCAGATATTTTTTCCCTTTCTAGCAAAAGGTCTTTTTCATAATATGTGTTAATGTCTTTTTGCACTTGATCAACAAGAGCACTATGTGCAGCAACAGCTTTTTCAGCCATTGATTCTGCTTCTATGCGCGCAAGTTCTTCACTTACTATATCAGAAGCCTCACCCGTTGCAAGAGCAATAGCAGCTTGTGCTTTTGTCACGGGCTTATCAGGCTGAAATAATCTCGTGTAACCTGTGAAATTTGAGTTATTTTTTAAGCACAATAGATTTGAATGCGACAGATAGTGGTAGCAAGATGGGAGAGTCAAACGGATTCGTGTTGAATATGGTCATTTTTTAGTAAAGTCAAAACAGGCCAGGTCAGGTTGGGACAAACCACAGATAATTTGTCCATTTTTTTTTATAAATTAACACATTAATTAATTATGATTAAAAAACAGTTATCAATTTTTTTGAAATAAAGATGATTTAGGAAGTTGCATGCATTAAAATGTACTTTGGGTTACTTTCAACCTGTCTTGTCTTACTAGTTCTTTTAGATAAAACACAACCAAACAGACCCAATCATAAGTAAACAGGCAGAAAAGAGAACTCACCAAATGCAAGGCTTACAATTCCATTTTCTCCGGCTGATAAATCTGCTATGAGTGCAGGCCAAGCATCTGGATTGATCTTGTCAAGGTCTATGAAACCAGAAAGCTGCTGAAGGATCTGCATGTTGGTATACTACATTTAGGCTAAATAGTTTATAAGATTTAATAAAGAAAGATTAATTCAGTTTCCAAGTCATATCACCGTTCTGTCAGCTACAGGAAGCAACCTTTTTTCCAGAGACATTTTCCAGCTCACAAGGTCCTGACGAGATAACGGGCTGCATAGATTTGTAAAAAAAGGGAAACATTTAAGTTAAAAGAGGCCAAGAGATGGAACACGATAATTTAATTGTGAAGAAATGTACCTTTCTGGACAAAAATTCATAGAGCTATCATCTTGATTTGAAATATTCATGTCACGTTGAGAGAGCTTGCTAGCAATGAGTCCAGCTTCTGCCAAGCCTGAATATCCAAGTGTTTCATTAATTTCATGTTATAAAATGATATGACTCTACATATTGAGTAGCGAATGTTTAGATTTTGGTATTTACCTTGAATGGAAGAGAAATCAGGATCTTCAGGTGTAATATCATCAAATGCAAGTTCAGTTACATTCTCGATATACATTGCAGGGTACACTTTGGATAAAGTATTTCTATGCATACCACAGTAAAAAGGATTAGCTCCATGGATATTTATACAAAAAAAAGAACTCAATTTTATGCACAACATACTTAATGAAATAATATGTACCTAGAAAGAGCACTGCTGGCAGAAACCAACCATCGAGCATATTCACGACGAGTACATAAATCACCAGGCTGAACATCACCTTCAATAACCTAACATCAACCATGCTTGCATATTATTTCCATACTTTCCAAATTTAATGATAAGAAAACAAAAATCTAATTTGCCGAACAGACCTTTAATACTTGCAAAGCTGCTAATGCCTGCCCCTGAACTTGATCAACAACTGCAGGAACTACCACCTTTCCAGGGAGGGTTTGCAGAGCAGGTGAAAGTACAGACGGAGCTGGAATGCTTGCAGAAGAAGAAATCTTTCCAAGATCCACAGACTCAATAAATGTTCCTTCAATGTTATTACTAAAATCAATATCAGTTTTTTCACTTTCAAATGTATAAGGTAATGATTCCCCTGAGAACACTTGTGTGTCTTTATTGTCAAGATCATTGATTTTTGAGCTAATAGGCTCCAAGATCACATTCACCTGCTCGCTCTGTTTATCAAGAATGGAAATCGAGGGTGGTGGTAACTTGGATTGATCTGAACCATTTATTGCAGCATCTATATCGTCAGAACCCGTATCAGGATTTATTGTATTTACCTCTGTCTCATCTGAATCTATAACTTTGACATCTGCCTGGTCATCTTCTAGATTATTATTACTTGATTCAAAGTTTTCCGCAACAAGAGTGTCATCTAAATTCTCAATCCTTGATGCGTCAACCAAATCATCATCAACATTGGATTTGTTGAATTCAGGTAATTCCTCTTGTGGATCTTGTTGAAATGATACATTGTCCATCACATCCCTGCCTTCTATGTTGGTACCATGGCCTAGTTCATTATCAGTTGTAGTTTTCATTTTCTTTTTCATTAGAAGAAAAATTATCATCTTTTGTCTCAATTCCTACATCTTCAATGTTATCATTCTGGTCTTCAGACGTCAATGACTCTTCCTGATGTTTTGTCAATGGTTCCATGTTCCTTTTTTGCCCTAAAAATTGTTTTTGATTTTAACAATAAAAAGTCTTGATCTACATACATAAGAAAGCTTGAAAATTTGTATTAATGAAAAATTCAGAAATATAGGGGAAAAATCCCCTACTTACCAGATGCCCGTTTACTTATAGACAAAGCTGCAAAGGTGAGCCCACCAACAAGAACAACTCCTGCTACTGCAGCTCCCACTATGCCTGAAAGTAAGCTACAGGAGCATTATTCATAAACAAAAATACCCTCTGTAGCAGCAAAATATCATACTAAATGGTTGCATCTATAGCATTTAATTTCACTTATAAGCAAAGGGATACACTTTGATCACTGAATTCAAAATTTAGTACTTCTCCTGATGAACATCGTTTCAAACTTAATTCATGTTAGAAACTTATGCAATTATACCAGTTAAGTCCTTCCAAAAAGATAAAATGTAATGTTTGTCACAAAATAAGATAGAATTTCAAGCTTTGAGCTTTGATTACTCCCAATAGGAACAAGAAAACATATGGTGTATCCAGGAATATAAGATGAATTAGTTTTCTATCATCAAAGCTATAGTTGCAATGCAGCCTCAACATACAAAGCATTGAACAGTGATTTTAGACTATTTCTAATGTCCTCTTTGCAACAAATTCCATGTATGTCTAAAAACCATGGGTAGCTTAACCATAAGGCCCCAAATTTATATAATACTAATTATCACATAGAGAAAACCTATGTTGTCAAGGCACTAGGCACACTCAAGGCGCTTAGGCCTCGCCTGGGGTCTAGGGTCACTCTAGGCGCAAGGCGCAAAAAAAGTGATGGCCTGAGATAAAAAAACGCACATAGAGAAAAATAACCAAAAATATATATAAAGCAATATTAATATGATACAACTAATACCATTAGCTCAAAACTTTACTCAAAGTTCGAAAGCAATACCAAATGTTGAAAAAGCAATTACAAAAGTTGAAAAACAAAACCCAAACATGAATGCAAGATGTTCTTCTTGGCGGCTGTGTGAATTTGCAGATGATTAGTTGCCGATTGTTTTATAGCAATTGGAGTAATATAGGAAGCACCGAAATTTTATAGGTATAGCTACTTGATAAAATCAAAACAAATCAAGATAAATCAAAAAATAATTGAAAAAAATAAAAATTCCAGAATTTGAGCCTGATCAGAAAAAGCGACCAGCTTATTTGGTCAGACCATTAAATTTACATCGTTGCTACCACCGTTTCTGTCGATTCCTCTACCACCGTCGCCTTCACCGGAATCAAGCACAATCCATGCGCTGCGCTTCAATTTTGCACCTAGGCGAGGTAAGCGCTTGCTTTTGACAACAGAGGAGAAAACTAATTTTGAAAATATAAACATAGTATGTTAGGATCATTTGACAACTACTAAATATCTTAAGAACTGCGAGAACTTATATCAAAAGTTCACAACAACAACAACAATAACAACATACCCAGTATATCCCACTAGAAGCAGGGTTTGGGAGGGGTTGGATGGTGGCAAATCTTACCTCTATCTTTTAGGATAGAGAGACCGCTTCCAATGAGACCCCTGACTCGAAATGAAAAAACAAAAAGATTACAGGCACATTTCGTATATTTCAAATAATAGTTTAGCAAACCACAACGACATATAAACCCACATACATATCTCAGGCAATGAACAAAAGGCAGACATATTTTTAAAATAAAAAGCACACATTCAATACTTTCTACTCACAGTTATGTATGTGTATATGAATTGAAAACCATCAAAATAATATAAAAACTAATCAAACTAATGTTTACATATCTTTTTAAAATTTTAATATGTTTAGCTACACATGTGTAGATAGTATAACTTAAATATGACTTACACATGTGTACATTACAAATCCATTCATTGTTATCTTTTTGAACTTCAAGAGAGACGAGAAACATTATGTTTTAATATTTTTTTATATAAAACATAAAAAAAAGTTTCATGTTGATAGAAATTCTAATAGTTCCGAAGATATTTGTGAGTTCTCAAATGATCCTAACCCTACATGCACATTTCATAAAGAAATTAAAATTCAGTCAGTTTTATTTGACTCTTTTTTTCTAATTAAACTACTTTGCTTTCATCCTACATTGTCTGGAGGAAGGAATACCAAACACTTTTCCAAGTGGCACACAGAAAAAGGGCATGGAACTTTCTATATAAGATGGCTTGCTAGTTGGGTTTATAAACTAGAGGTACGGTTGTTTCTTTTTAAAGTTCTTCAAATCTTGGATCACTGTTTGGTTCAAAAAAAGACCACGGGGCCAGCTGAACACGATGGCGAACAACCCTACTGCTTCTAAACCTCAGTCTTGGAGTGGGCTTTCACCCTAACAAGATTAAGCAGCCCCCTCTTTTTTCTTTAAAGGCCCTACCTCACACACCCTCGAAATCTACTCTTAAGAATCTACACCAACATATGGCGTGGGACTAGAAACCTTAACCACTTGAAGGGAAAAACTTCAATTCACACCTTGAAACGACTAACCTAGAAGCCCTTTGGTAAGCAGCCCCTCCTAAAAGCTTTGTACTATAAAACACTTCTATGAGCAACAAAACTAAATGCATCAAAGTCAATCACGCATCTTCAATGAAAAAAATTGTAGATTAGTCGTTCGTGGACTCTACCGATGGAATTGAGTGTACAAATTCAACAAATTAAGTATTATGCTTAATATGAATCGAATCATTGATATCGTAAATAAACATATCGTCATCTCTTACCTGCAGACCACCCCTTTTTCGGTGGCGATTCATTCGCAACCTCGGTGCCATTTTCATCAACAGACCATCCCGAAAAAGCATTAACAGAGAAATCAGCACTCCTCCGTCGTATACACGCATTAACATTATCTACAGAACCCGAGAAACAATGAATCTGATGCTCTAGCTTGTGAGCATGCATCCGCAGAAATACAGAAGGTGAAGGGTATTTTCTGCAATTGAAGGCAGATAATCGGAGGTGATATGCGGTCGGAGACCTTGGGGTGATGAGAGCACTCATGATTGTTAGTTTAGATGAAGAAATTGCAGGTGTTGTGAGTGCAATTGTAGGGTTTTGTGGGTATTTAGGGTTTGTGGGTTTTTACAGTGATGGGGGAGAAAGACGATAGACCCGCAGGGCCACTGCTTTTTGATGTGTATATTACGTTATCGAAAGAGCATCTATCTCAACTATTGGGATTTTTCGGTTTTCTGGGGGGTTAATTGTAATTACTCAAACCTCAAGGTGAATTATGTAGTTGGGTTTAGCCCTAAGGGCTATTTATGTTACTTTTTTGGAAGTTAAAAAATATCGAAGAGAATGTTTTCAAAACATGCAAAGGAAAACGAATAAGATGTCTTACGGTCTTCTAGTCAAATAAAATGATCTTCTAGTCGAATAGAATGGAAGAATCAGATGACATTATAAGTAATATGAATATTTAAAAGTTATATAGGAAAATATAACTATTCTTATTAACAAGACAAATAAAATTTAACATGGTCGTTTTAAAACTTTTTATTAAAACCTAAAGTTAAAGGAACTAGGAAAAAAAATCTCATATTCTTGTTCGACAACTGTACAATCCCATCGATCTACCCGTTGGTCACTAAGAACCGGCAGGTTATTTTACATTGGCTGACGCATGCTTAACCAGCCAATGGCGGACCCAGAATTTTCGTTGATGGGGGTCGGATATTTTTAGGTCTGGTTGTATATTGTTAAATATTAATTTTGTTTCTGGTTTGGTTCTTTTCGGATTGAGTGGGGTTGGGACAAAATTGAAAAGATGAAACCAAATTAAATTTTAAACGTATAATATAAATTTATCAATCTTTAAGAAGAAATTAGAAATATCTAAATTTAGAATTTGCAAATTTTTAAAATCGAGTTTAAGAGGGGGAGTGTAGTATGGACAGAGGGGTGACTAGTGGCATGTGGCTCTAACAACAAGGTTCTAAAAAAACTTAGCAATTGAGGGCTTATGACGACAACGACAATCAAGTTGCTTAGAATCAAATATGTAATCGAAAAAATAATTACCAGTAATATTATAATATTATAAATTATAATTGAATTGTGTATTAATTATCAACTTATTTGTTTAATGGTTAGGATAACAGAGTAGTGAGTTTGTTTGTTTTTTAATAGTTATTAGGCCTTTGGTTATTAGATTTATAAAAATAAATAGAGTAATAGCCTTAGTAATTAATATAGTTAACGTGTTTATACGTTTTTTGATTATAATAGATTTGCATTTGAACAATTCTTGGGGTTTTGGTGTCAAAAATTTATTGCTTTGTTGTTGTAAAATATTCTTTAAGGTTGGTGTTAAAATTTCATAAGGGTCAGTATTAAAATTTCTTAGGACTCGATTAGGATTAGGTTGTATATATAGTAATAAAGTAAAATTTTCATGGGCTTCGGGTGAACCCCAAAAGCATCATTTGGGTCTGCTATTGTAACGAGCCAACCCGTGACACTAGTTACTAGCCTATAGACCAATCTGATCCGGTCGTGTAACCATTGTTACAATTGTAATATTCTGTGTCGTTAAACTACTCGTTAAAAAATTAAAGATGAGAATTAGTACATTCAAGGTTAAAAGACAGAAAAATGATGTTACAAATAGTTAGTGAATTCAAGGTTAATATATAGGAGTTTTGTCTATAGTTGCTTCTATGATAACATACATTCATACATTGGATGAAAATGAAACTATAAATATTTAGCAAGTTCAAGGGTTTTAAGATATAGTAATTGCATTTATGATACGTGCATCTAACAATACACAAGAGTGGTACCCATAAGAACAATAGAATAATATTTGTGGTGCTATGAGGACTCTCATTATATCTTGACGGGATCTTTCACCACCAAAACAATAAAATTGTCATATCTAAACTTATAATCTTTCCAAGATTTTTTCTCTGTAATATAAATTATTTGTCATTGTAACAAAGTATATTTTAGTTCCTTTATTGAATGTCCAACTCACTAGTCATTATCTATGATTTATAATTTGTTTGTTTATAAAACCAGAACCTTTTAGTTAATAAAAATTAAATTTTGACATGCGTCTTATTTCCTTTCTCCAGATATGCCTAATAATCTTGTTAGGAAAACTTCACTAAATTCTAAACAAAATTTTTGATTGTTTCCTTAAATTCATTCTAAGTTGTTTTTTATGCCAATAAAGTCTCCAAACTTTTTATTAGTTATTATAATTTTTTGTCCCAACAACTTGGTCCAGTGGTTAAGAGCCTGCCCTCCCAAAGTGGAGGTGTTGGGTTCGAATCCCACTTGTGCCAGTTGGAGGGACATCTGGATGAGAGGACGAATCTGGACTTTTATCCCGGGGTCAAACTTGACAGGGGGTGAAGGTTTATCCATTCCATGGGGTTCCTGCGCATCGAGGGGTGGGTCTTGTGGGCGGTCGAGTAGTCGACCTTGGACATAGCCCCAAAAGGGTAGGTTTACACCCAAGATCTTAGACGTTAAAAAAAAAGTTATTATAATTTTGTATTATTTTCTTTTAATTTTAAATTTTTTTTATAATTAAATGATCTAAATAAAATTTGTACGAAATCTTCGTTACTATTAGTGATTTAAATTTTAACTTTAACTTGAACTACGAGGTAATAATAAAGAAGAAAAGGTTTCACCTAATAATAAAACAAGTTTTATAATTGTTCAATTATAATTAAATTAGAAAAAAATAATTATCAAACACTTACCAATATTCATATATGTTTCATGTAGGTTACTTAATTTTATAAAATATAACATCTATAGTATTCTTTTACAAGATTTAAGTACTTACTAAAAGTTGAATGGCTTTATTAAAGAAAATAAATAAATAAATAAATTGAATGATATTAATAAAAGAGACTTTTATAATTGGAAAAATATCACAGAATAATAATAAAGTTTCAAAATTGTCTCGGTTTAATTACTCATGTATATTTTTCTCAAATTGGACTATTAAACCATTAAATCAAGTCTTCATTGAATTTTCCTATGTCAAAAAAATAAAGAGAAAATATTGGGTTCGGAATTTTCAAAATATAATATTATACAAAAAGAACATGTTAGTTGTATTATAAAATACCCTAATATTCACACCACCATTTCACATCAGCATAAAATACACACACACATATTTCCTAATCAAAACAAAAAAAAAAAACATGCTAAAAAACATATTAAAACTTATGATTTAAATAAAACAAAAAAGCTGAATGATCTAATTCAAATACTTTTTAACTTAAGTTACTTAATTAAAATATTTTTAAAAGTTAATTATTATTTTATAAAGTTACCCTTTTATAATTTCCCTAATTATTTGCTGTGTCTCGGATATCAATTTTTTTAAACTCAAATCATTTTAACCATTTTTCGTATTGGAAAATCAAGTAACTTATAACCATTTAAAATCATTTAATCATAAATAATAAGTGACTTTGTACTTATTAATCATAAATAATAAGCGACTTTGTGCTGTTTCCAACTTTTGCAGTTCCTTTTAACCCATAAAATAATTCAATAAGTCATAATATTAAACAAAATGTTATTTCCAAAGTAGCAACATCATTCTTACTTAACCGAAGTCCATTTACATGTTTCATGGCTTAAACTTCAGTCAAATGTGTTTTCTCTGTGAGATTCGGTGTCGATCCTTCCCATAACTCCTTCAGCTCCTTTCGTGCCCAGGAGATCACAACTATCGGTCCAAGTGTTGATGGCACCTGTACCAATCAAATGTTCACCAGATAAATAAAGTTAAATTACTCGAAATGACGATCTAACTTGAACCAATTAGCTTAAAGGTTGCAACTCAATATGGGCCCACTCAAAGAGAGTATAACCAAATTGATGCATATACTTTCTTGATTTGGTAAGATTTTTATGTGTGGCTATAAATTGCAAGCCATGGGAAACAGCCTCCTGCACAAAGTGGGGTAAGGTTGCGTACGCCAAATCATGAAGCGATCTAGCTCCTCCCTTGACTCTACGCAAATAGGGAGCTAAATCAAACACCAGGTACACCCTTACTATAGTTTGCAATCTCAACCATAACTTATGAATGAGTTGTTAAGGTATGTTTAATCTCTCGATGGTCAAACATGTAAAAGTATACATTGGGGTCAAATGGGTTGAACAAGTCGATAACCTCCCAAAGTATATTACATGCTAAAATGTTGTATATCATTTTATTCGAAAAATTATACTAGTGTTGAAATAATATAAACTTTTGCGAGCATATTTGAAACTAATTGTCATTAAATATATAAAAACTTTTGGGCAAAAAGTATTACAGGTCGATCCAACCCAGCCGGACCCATTTAAACCCGTATGAAAATTCACCAAATTTGACTTGTTATAAGACCCGTCCTGTCCATATTGCCACCTCTAGGTGCGAGTGTGGGTGGGAAAACTTAGCCAATATGCCTTAGCAAAAAATAAAGAAGCAGATTTAATATAAGTCTATATTCCCATAGCATTTCTCTCTTTTAATAACTCAGGTCATTCGCACAAAAGGCGCAGCTTGATGAATAATTCAACTATTAAGCAAAACAATTTTAATGGTGTTAATGAAAACATACCAGATACAGAAGTGCTGGTTGTGGAGAATGAGTAAGAATTCCAGCTGCTAATGCAGCAACCAATCCAATAGCATATCCACAAGTAGCATACCATATGTATTTATACCCCTTTTGAGGAGATACATCCAGAGGACTTGCAACCTCTTTGACTTTTCTGTGGTCAAAGCAGAGAACTAATGCCAGTAGCATAGAAGGAATAGCCTACAAAAACAAACAACTTTACGATAAAATCACCATATTTACTATAACTAACGGCATGCAACATTAAGATAAAAATATTTACCATATCACCAAGACCAAGCATCATGAAGTCACTAGCAGCATTTCCAGGTACAATGCCACCTAATAAGTTTCTTGGAAATACAATCTTAACAGGCAACTCAAGCTTTTTTGTAATTAATTGTAGTCCCGGAAGACTTAAGGAGTTAGCCACTGTATGAACAGGGTTAGAAGCTTGTTGTGTTGCTACTGCAACCATAACATTTGCACCAAAAAACCATTCCGAATAAAACACCCAGAATATATCGTATACAAATAAGCAGATAAGCAGCATTGCACAAACTTTAATATTGGGCAGACGAACATGGCTCACAAATGCAAAACAAAGTGAAATCCCCAACAAATTGTTCAACATCCAATGCCCCGAAACAAGCCATGCTGCAACTGTACTGAAGCACAGAAACAATAAAAGCGCTTGTATTCGCGTAAAAGATTTGGAGCAACAACGAGACACAAACGGGTCAGAGAGACCAAACTGTGACTTGACATGAGCTATATAAGGTGAGAAACAAAAATATAGAGATGATACGGATGCAATTGAAGTGAAAGCAGTGAGCAGCTGTGAGACCGAAGAGAACAAGTAGAACATTGTAAGAAGACTTAAGGAACTCATAACTGGTATCATGAGTGCTTGAGATCTGTCCAATGTGATCAATGCTTCAGATAAATCACGATTCTTTTCCATCTCTTTTCCATAATTTAACGCGCGAAAAGCAGACCCAAATGTCACAGCAATGGCAGTAAGAATAAGAGTAACTGGAGCTGGCTCCATAAGAAACACAAGCTTCCATAAAGGCTCCATTTTTAAGACACCGAATCACAACTACCAGAATCAAAATGCACTTCGGTCACCCGGGCATGCACACAGACACAGATTCAGAAGCCCAAACCAAAAATGATCAGCTCCTAGACGGTAATAATCATTCACAAATGTCCCTGAAATTAAAAACACTAAACTTTTTAATGGTTTGACAGATTTGTAAAAGGAACCGAACCATTCATACGATCAATCAATCATGGAGTACAACTTTCTTTCTATATATGCATTCACTTATCGAAAAACCCTAATTACCAAAAGGATTTCAGCTTCCTGCTAGAATCACAAGCAACCGATACATAAAAGTCAAACAAACCCGATCTCATCAGAAAACCAACACCTAGGGCTCAAATTCAACGACTGATGCAGCAATTTCGATGTATCTTCATCATCACACCAACAAACCACACACAAACGTACAATCAGTCGCCATCAATGTCAAATTCAGATTACAAACACCATCAATTTAAAGTACAACAAAGAATATACAGCAAAGAAATCTACAGCGATCTTCCAAATTAGTGAATTAACGATTGAAATTTAGGGAATTATTGTGAATCTGAAGAGATTGCTTGAGAATGTGAAAAGCCGAAAAGAAGACTTACGATTAATTGAAGGAAGAAGTTGAATTTTACTTGCTTGCACAAAGGGGGAGAAGTAGTTAACTGTGTGCACCGAAAGCAATATCGTCAATTTGTGTCCCCCATCTTCAAGGTTTTTGTTTTCAGTCTTTTTCAGGGATTTAGCTTTGATAATAATGTTGTTACACTTACACATGTAGCCCTATAGTTTGCTGTTTGGTGAAACGGATCGTCACATTTTTCATGAATAATAATTTTCATCCCGGTCTTTACTCCTGCATTTGTTTGGTGCGAGACTTGAATCAGTAACCAATTATTTTTCTACACCGTTTTGTACCTCCAAGTTACGTGACCTTTTGGTTATGAACAAACGAAAAACATGTTTGGTATAATTTTAAATTGTCATTAGTTAAAATTATTATGAATTTGATAAGCAAGCACTATTTGTTTTCATTTAAGAGCACTCATCTAGAGTAAAATGATCAAATTACCTTTGTTTTTGTTTAATTTCATAATATTTATTGTTCAAAATTAATTTTAGAGTTCAGTTCATATTTTATTTCTACATTTGGCTCACGTTGTTACTTCAACCAAAAGTTTATTATTTACATCGTGGTTTTCATTTATTTTTATTTCAGTCCATCTCACTAACTCTTTTTATTAGGGTGTTGGAGTGCATCTTTCTCCCCTAACAATATTTTAACTCCTCTCTCTCATTCACGTAGGTTTCATATAGATCATCCATCAATCATTTATGAACTGAAATTTTCATAAAATGGCAGCGGAAATATGAACATCCCTAGTCCATCTGATGAGAATATCTTAAACCAATTTGAACTTAAATCACCTAAGTATAACAAACTGTTTCTAATATAACACTTCATGATTAAGTTTGTCGGTCATCAAGGTGTTATGTAGCCTTTAACTCATGCCATGAAGTTCTTTTCTTTCTTCTAGCATTAGTATTGACCTTAATCAAGCTAATATGAGTGATAAAACATTAATGTGCTGAGTGAGTTCTTATTTTTATTAAAACATAAGTTTTAAACAATTTAGAAAACATCACCACTCATTTATCTCATCTTTTTCGTAAACATCCTATCACAGGTAACATCACATACCAATGTTTATAGCATAGACAAGCATGCTTTGTAACATCCGTAGGTTTTTATACTTGTAATTCTTTAGATTTATGTTATAAGCATACTTATGATAGTCATTTATGTGAAACTTTGTCATACACACTTACTCTTATTATAACCCAACAAAAGATCACGTGAAAAATTGTTTACATGCATACCAGTAATTCTTTAATTAACCTATGTTTATTATAGTTTGTAATTATTAACGAGTTGGTTATGAATATAGAGGCCTAACAATTAATTTTATGATCAATAATAATTTATAATCATCTTATGCAAAATCTTTATAATTAAGTTTACACATCACAAGACACTAAATGTTACATGATCATTTCCTAGCCTTTAGTTCAAATGATTGATTTTTGTAGCACACTGTAATGATTCTTTTATTTATTTAATTTATTTATTTTTATTTATCTTTTAAATTTCACTTATAACTCTTTTTTGAAAGACTTATTGTCACAGCCTCAACCACGGCGATTTTTAGCGGGACGTGAACGTCATGGAATCACAGTCATTGATCGCCACTACATGATTTAGTAAAAACATACGCTACAATAAGTTTAAAAATACATAATTATTTTCAGAGTTAAATTGCGAAAGCAAATGAACTAATGTAAATTGTTTTCAAAACTCGACAAATACATAAATAAATATCCAAAACAATATGAATGACCCTAAATACGAAGTGGCCCAAGCTAGCTTAACTTGATGTAAGTGTCAAATACCTGAGAAAACATGTATAAAAATATGTCAACATAAAGTTGGTGAGTTCACAGGTTTTAAAGCAACAGTAAACAGTGTAATGGACCACAATTCTTTTTATGACTTGATTGTCAATCATACAATACTATAATATTATATAAGCACCGCAACCGAAGCTAGACTGTAGCTGTAATAGATTGCCCTAACCATGTCTACCGTAAGAATAGGGGTGGACAGACTAATAATGCACCCGTTTAAACCTCCAGTCAATGTTAGGGCAATTAACCCGGGTGGGGGTAGTCAAACCCAATAGTACTATTTATGATTACCTCGCTTTGGAAAATAAACTAACGGTCCGATAACAGGGGACTTCATACGATAAGTAAACTACTTATATAATATGTTAAATCATTTATAAGTAAATGTATCCAAGAAAATAGTAATTTGTATGTAATCTCTCCCAAACGGAAAATAAGTAAAAATGGGGTCGTTAAATTCACCTCTAATGCACGCTTGAATACCAGCAATAGTCCTTATGTATGATTGGTCTAAGAATCGTCTAAACAAAATCATGATATATTTATCACGTTATGATTACTAACCCTAGATGGTCATGCATAACTCATTCACGAATTTAGTTTCAAAAACGTCACTTGACTAGTTAGACACGTCGAGCAGTTAATGTTTTAATTAGATTCTTGTCTTCATAGTTTTATCCTAAAAGTATATAATGTATTGCATGGGTTTTATATTAAGTATAATGTCATTATACTTTCTATGTTCATAAGTTTCTTTTTACCAAATACCTTCAAAAGCTTACTTTATATAAATGTAAACATTTGATAGAAACAAGAGGATTTTTAGGCCTGGTTATCATCCCCTTTTCATAGTCCAAAGAATCTTTATAAAATCTTCTATTTTTACCACATCTAGTTATATGTCTTAGGTCCCCAAAAAGTATATCTTGTAATATATAGCTAAGTTTAAGTGCCTCGAAATAGGTCATGAGGCAACAGATGTCAGTGCAGTATTTTCCTATACATGTCCATGGATGTTATCTTTTTGAAAGGTCAAAACCTACTTTTACAAATAGAGCCTATATTAATTTTAAACCTAACATCATAAACTAAGTTACTACAGAAAGAAAAACTCCATTTGATTACTTTAAGCATAACTTATGCCTTAATCTTTCTGCCCTATCTAATCTACCAAAAACTCAGATTCGATACCCTAATCATATTTGTACGTTTTAGATGGGTTATACTTATCTGAAAATTTCAAGGTTGGATGAGTTGTAAACTAGACATTCTAAGGTTAATGTTAGGCTCAAGAAAAAGTCCATTTGAACGTGTTTAGGTTGAGTTATGATGTCTAAAAAACAGAACATGAATCTGTCAGAATCTGTCTTACATGTTTTGTTACTTTTTAGGCTTTGCTAGAGCACCTTTGGATAAGTTAGTGAATATGGACATATCATGGTGATGTATAGAAGATTAGGAATAAGGTTCTAAACTTAAACAAGAAAGTAGAAGGGGAATATGATCTTGAAATACATAAAAGGCTTGATCCCTTGAACTAAGAATCAAGCAAGGAAAGACGGAAGGATTGTTGTAGAATGCTTGAAAGCATAAAAAATCACTTGATCTTCACCCAAGGCACTTGAAACACCTTAGATTTGTAGAAATCTAGTTTAAAATATGGTTGAATGGGGTAGATGGAGTTTTGATCAATTTTAGAGGAAGAGAGTGAGAATGAGGGGTGGAATTTGATGTATGTGAAAAAGATAAAGCAATGAGTGTTGTCTTTATAAGTGTTCATGTCAAAAAAATATAACTTTTGTTCGGTTTGAGGCCTTGGATTCATGCATTAAGGGGAGGAGATAAAGACTTTCGATTAAGGTATGGAGACAAGCTTCTTTAGTCTAGAGTAAAAAGAAAGTTTCACAAGAAAGAGATTTCTTCAACTTTACCATGTCAAAGAAGATTCTTGTTAATATTTAGGTGAAAGGAAAAGTAAGGAGGGGTGGTGGTGGATGGTTTTAGGTTGGGGGGGTTGGTTTTTGAATTCTTGTGTAGTATTGAGTATTTGGATGATATTTATATATTTAAATATTGATGGTATGTTAATGATACATCACGTATCTAGTAGTTGCGTTAAGAGGATTCGTTCCGGGTAAAATTACAATTTACGCGATTAGGTTTATTTATAAATTTAAGTTTTTCCAATTTACTTAATTTGAAATCTAAAATACTTTGAAACATTAGAATCTAAAATACTTTAAAACACTTTAAAGTATTTATTAGTACATATATGTTAATTAACACTAACGTTCGTATGTGCCGGTTGTACCGCGTGTAAAAATAGTAATTACGTCAAATCACCGAAGCATGAACTGTTATGCATGAAAATTTTCAATTCATGAAATGACCTTAAATAGATAGAACTCAATTTAAACTTATGTAAAATATGCCAAATTATGACTAAGTCGGGCCGGTTATTGACCTGAAATTTGCCTGTTGTCACACTTATAACTTACCATTAACATCATTCATAACCTCCTCCTAACTTTAACTAGAAACAACAAGCTTTATGCCTCGCTAAAGGGATCTCAGATCTAGTTTGATCAATTAGGTTATGATTTGCAGCGGAATAGTATAAGAATTAGACAAAATTTAAGCAAGAACACAAAGGATATTCAATGAAACAGTACGGCTATAAAGAAAGAAAGTTTTCTGCAAAAGAGAATGTATTCATTCATACACAAGCTTCGGTTATTACAAATTAGGTCAACCTTCCTTTTATAGAGGTAAGGTGACGTCAGTAGATGTCACCTGATAGTGACATCTAACCGTTTTACATAAACAACTGAAAATAACTAAAACTACTGAAGA
>BJCN01193001.1:0-11346 GCA_018326445.1 Flaveria brownii
GAATGAACAGTGAAATAAAATATGGTCAACTACATGGGCGTGAGAAAATGCCATGCAGTGTCTCAGAGGTTGCAGCGGCTTGTCAGAGGGTCCATGCTAATATCCACTAGTTCATAGTAAGTTCTTCCGAAGGTTAACTGGCTTTGGAAGAACAAGTTCTTCCAAAGCCATTTATACTTTGGAAGAATTTACTTCTTCTGAGACTTTTGCTGGTCTTCAAGACTCTATGCTTCGGAAATCATTGTCTTTAAATCTTCTTAAGTGTTGATACTTTCGAAGAAAGATGACTATGTCGTCGGAAGACATGATTCCTCTTTGGAAGTTCCGTTATCTTTAATATTTGGAAGTGTAGCCTATATCTTTGGAAGTCCTTCACAGTTGTACCAAAATTGTTCTAAGTGTAGTTTTGGTTGCACCAACCTCATATATTCAACAAACTCCCCCTAAGATGACGCTACCAAAACCTCATTGTCTTCTACTTCTCAAAACTCTCAGCACCAAGGAGAACAAATATTCTTCTATCTCCTTGTTCTTTCCAGAAGTGGAGCTGAGCAGTTGGTATAGATCCTTTGTTGATAATAAGTCTAGTCTGTTACTTTGGATCATATGTACCCTTTGTTGTGGCCCTCGAAAGAGAGATAGTTGATGGGAGTTATAGTCATACTCCCATCTAACTATAGGTTCCAAGTTAGGACCTTCAATCATTTGAAGGAAAGTCTTTCCTTTGATTGTTCCTTTCTTTTCAACCTTCTCTCCTTTCTTTTCAACCTTCTCTCTTATCTTCAACTCTTCTTCAATCCTTTCTCTTGCAGTTAGCTTAGCAGGGTGAAGGCTACTCAGATGATTTCAGATGTGAGCAGCAGTCTGAGAGTTAGAGGTGTTGGAGAATAGCTTTTCTGCTAGCTCAGTAATGTCAAATATACTTGAGTGAAGCAGAGATGGATTGTTAAGTCTGTTGACTTCACCATTCTCTCTTTCCACAACAAAGTTATGAGAAGAGTCCTTGAATCTCCATTGGACAATTTTCTTCCTAGGAATGAGGGGTTGATTTGGTAGCTTGTTCCCCTTCCTGGTGTCCAAAAGAATTACCAGTGTTCTCCTTAGCATCTTCTCCTCTTCATTGAGTGAAACAGAGTTGGCTGCCAAGAGCTGAAGTGCCTGGTTCAGAGTTCCCCTAGGTAGATCAAGAAATTTATCTCTTGTGAGGGAACTGGAGGATCCATCAACAATTGTTAGCTTGATGGATTCCTCTTCACAAGAAATTTCACTCAGAGTAGTACAGTTGATGAGCTTTTTCTTGATTTCCTTGAATTCCTTTAAGGTCAGAGGTTTACTTGACTTAGAGGTTGGCTTGGATGATAAGAGGGTGGTTGATTTTTAGGTAGAGGACGGTTGAGTTCTGGGAAGTGTTTTAGGTTTCAGGATGGGTAGTGGAGGTGGTTGTTATGAAGCAATGGGTGATGAGTGTATGGCTGATGGTATCGGTTTAGGAGTGTAGGGTTCAGTGGTTGGTTCAGTTTTTATTGGAGAGAAAAGGTTAGCTCAGGTTTAGTTTAGGGTTGAGGTTGAGGTGTAGGTTTGGGTGTTATCCTCTGAGAACCTGGGTAAACCTCCTTCTTTCTTCCTGAGCGAATGTCAGCTTTGATGTCACTGACATGTCACTGCAAGGTCTTATCAGACATCAGACCAACTTGTCTGCCAGAGAAGCCATAGGCTTTAAGATATGCTTTCATCCATGCTCTGTCCCCCATCTTCTTGGCCGTGACAAGTTGGGCTTCTTCTTCCTTCTTCTTCTTTGCTCTAAGCTTTTCCCTGGGAGCCTTTCTCCTCTCTTTGTCCATTTGATCTTGTTCTTTGTTAAAAAGCCACAAGATCATGTCATTATGATAAGGAGATAGTTCTTCAAAGGAGCAACCCCTGGAACTTAAGAAGGCTACCCTTTCTGATCTCAGCTGCTACTCAACTTCCTATTTCTTCCTCTTCTCCTCCTCTTCTAAGGCCAACCTTGCTGCTTTATTTTGTTCTATTTGTAGCAGGGTTGCCTTTTCTAACTCTACCAGCTCTTCAAGTGTTAAGAGGAGCACATCTTCATTTGCTATACCTAGATTGACAAGATTGTCAATAATTTCCACTCTCTTTACGTAGTTGATAGTCTCTTGGCTGCCACAACTGCTTTGTTACTTTTAGCTAGTAGCTTTCTAGCGGGGAGTCTACCTTTCCTCTTAAGCTTTCCCATCCTTTCCTCCTCTAACAACTCTTCTGCAGTCATCTTTCTTTTACCTTTGTTGTCTTTAGAAGCTTGAGTTTTTAGAGACACTATTGTAGAGGATTCAGGCTGGTGATTGGAGATATGAGCTTGTGTTGATGAAGGTGGTTGAATAGGAGGATTTGTGAGATAGTCTTCACTATTTATCTTAGAGGCTAGTTCAAGAATTACCTCTGTGATAATTAGATCATCAAACAAAGAAGATAGTCCTTCCGCAACTTGGACTTCAGCTTCTGAAGTTAGTGGGAGTTCTTCCGCAGCTTTGTCTTCAGCTTTGGAAGTTAGAGGGATTACACTACCTGTCCCAACTAATTCAGTTGTTGGGCCATCAGTCCTTATATCCCCTTTGAAATCAATCTCAGGTTCAATATGGACCTTAGGTTGATCAACTCCTTCATCAGTAGTAGGAGGTGCAATCAACCTTTGAAGCTCTTCTGCTCCAAAGTAAGCCATAACAACGTCTGGACTTGGTTGTTCAAGTGAAGAGCTCATTAAAAATGTGGTTAGGAATCTGTGAAGATCCATGAGCATCTTTTGGTCCACTTGAAGTATGATTGGAGGTGGTTCAGGGAAAACAGTTGCTTGTTGAGCAGGATATTTTCAAGAGAGGATTGTGAGAGCCAAACTTTGCTCTGTATGAGTTTCCCTCTGAACATTCTCCCCCTTTTTGGTAGCATCATCTTGAGAGCTTGATGAGCTGGAGGAAGAAGTCAGAGAGACTTGAATTGGTACATGCCTAACAGATCTCTCAGTCTATGTCTCAGCTAGTTGAGCCTTAAGATATTCAATCTGAAGTTGTTGAGTGGCAGACCTGTCTTCTAAAGTCTTAACCTTTGATTCAAGGTTTGACACTTTGGAAAATAGGTCTCTAATATGAGTTGCATACTTCCCTCATCTTCTTTAGAAGAATCATGGGGAGATAAGATAACATACCTTGTATGTTCATGCTCACCACCAGTTATGGTTTCTTAGCACCCTGGTTTCCTTTGCGTAGTGATGTCTCTTTTAGAGTCATCAATAGGCAAAGTTGTTATAGCTTCAGCCTAAAGATGTTACCACTGTCCTGAGTGGTCATTGAGTCATTCTCAGTAGTGGCAACTAAATCTACATGAGTCCTTTCCATATTAGTGGGACTCACCTCAGTTGGGCTTTGCTGATAGCGGCTAGAAGTCAGAGGTTTCTCTAGGCTCAATTGATCCTTGAATGGGTGTTGTAGATCAACATCATGGCCTTGGAGGAACATAAAATCCTCATCACTACCGGTAAGTAGGTCAATAAAGGATATGGGAGTTATGCCTAATGATCCGGGACCTTGATCAATATCTAGAGGCTTGGAGCCTATGATTTGGCTGTCCCTTATCGGTTACTCAGGTGAGTATTGTTTCTCATCCTGAGGGCTTTCAGCTCTGGTTTAGGGCTCATAGGATTGAGACTGAGGAGACTCAATACCCATATTGAGGTCAATGGTGAAGGATGGTTGGACCTCAAACTGAGTGGGACCCCATTCTTCCACTCTAGCCTTTATGGATGGAACAAGAGGTGCTTGTTCAATCAGAGAAGGTTGAACAAGGGTTCGTTTGGAACGTCTCTGGCATGTGTATTTGATGGGAGGAGGAGATAGAGTTGTCAGTGACGTGGGTGGTGCTGGTGTGGGTTCATCACCTGTGGGGTTTATAGGGATGTCACCAGGAGCCATTGGCTTGATCATACCTAGAAGGAGTGTGGTATATATTCCGGTGAAGTTGGTGGAAACCCTCTTTAGAACTTTGAAGATGGCCGGCTTCATGGGAGGGATAGAAAGAGTGGCTGCACAGACAAGCTTCTCTTGATCCAACTAGCAGTTGATGATATGCTGAATGAACCTGAGATACATGTAGAATGTTTCCCGTTAAAGATTTCCCCTGAGGTTATTCATCACAAACTTGGAATAGTTGAACAGAAGGACTTTAACCAACCCATGAACTAGGCATCCTAGGTCATAGGGAATTTGATCCCATACCCCTGATTTATTAGATAGATAGTGAAGAATGATGTGAAGCAGAAACTTCTAATTGTATGAGAATTTGAACTTGTAGACCGTTGATCTGCTCACATCACCACCATATCCCATTTGGGTATAGGTATCCTCCAAGTTAGATTTAGGGAATTCCGTAGGAGAACCCTCATCATGAAGCTCTAATTGCTCCCTGATGGTTTGTTTAGAAATGATCAATTCTTGGCCACAGATTCTTGTCCTAATAACCCTAACTTCATTTAGGGTGTCAATCTGACCATTAGCCCAAAATTTGGCCATTTGGTTGGAGTAAATTATGGGGTTAACGGTGGGAGCTGTGTAATAGGTGGTCTGAATTAGAAACTGGATGATTTCAGAGAAGTCGACATCGTTTGCGGAGTCAAGGATCGTGACTTGGTTGTGTTGAGGATTTAGAGCCATTAAGAAGATTTTTACCTTTTACAGAGTGGGGCCCGAAGATTTACGTTATACAGTAAAGTTTTTCTTCCTAGAGTATGAGTCTTCTGAGTGTAATATCTTCCGAAGCCAAACTTACTTCCGTAGGTAAGATAGTCTTACTTTCAAGAGTAAGAATGTCTTCTGAATGAAAAGTTTTATCACTTTGTTGGATTTGATAACACTTTGAATGTTCTTCCGAAGACTAAAACTTTTCCGAAGATACTGCAACTGTTAGAAAAGTTGCCTTCAGAAGATAAACAAAGATAGCTTCCGAGGGAAAGTTTCCTTTCAGACTTACTCATACTTAAGAGAAAACACCTTTTGTAACAAGGCTTAGATTGATTGACAAAAGATAGAACACATATTAAAAGGTTTTCATATGGGACAAGTTAGTCAATGTTTATCATCCCAATAGCTGTAATCAGATATTTAAATCTTTATTCATTAAATGCCTTTGTGAACAAATCAACATATTATTTATTTGAGTCAACTTTGACTAATTTGATCAGATTTTTCTCATGAATATCTCTGATAAAATCATACCTGATGTCAATGTGCTTTGTCTTTGAGTGTTTGACTGGATTTTCTGTAATGGAGATTGCACTCTTGTTGTCAATATGAATGGGACTCTCTACAAAATTAACGCCATAGTCCAACATCTGATTTTGAATACAGAGCAGCTGAGCATAACAACTAGCAACAACAATATATTCAGCCTTAGTAGTTAATATTGAAACACAGGATTACTTCTTGAATTGCCAGGAGATTATCCTTCTACCAAGAAATAGACATCCTCCTGATGTTGATTTCTTGTTGATGTTGCAACGGCCATAGTCACTATCTGTGTAGCCATAGAAATTAAAGTCTTGATTTCTAGGATACTAGAGACCTAACTTAGGAGCTGCTTTGAGGTATTGTAGGATTCTCTTGGTAGCAACTAGGTGAGACACCTTTGGAGCAGCCTGATATCTTGCACAGATACAGGTTGCAAACATAATATCAGGTTGACTTGCTGTGAGATACATCAGAGATCCAATAATTGCCTTATACTGATTTTGATCAGTATCCTCCCCCTCAGAGTCCGGTGTAAGATTGTTTTTCTGGGTATAAATGTCTTTGCTGGCTTGCAATCCTTCATTTAAAATCTTTCAAAAATGTCATTGACATTCATTTGCTTCACCTGAATTCCAAGGAAAAAGTCTATTTTCCCTGAATTCCAAGGAAAAAGTCTATTTTCCCATGGAGCTCATCTCAAACTTCTTTTTCATAATGCTTTCAAAGTCCTTACACATTTGGTCATTTGAAAATCCAAATATGATGTCATCGACATAGACTTGTACTAGCAAAATGTCTTTTCCGGTCTTCCTTATGAATAATGTCTTGTCAATGGTACCTCTAGTATAACCATTCTTCAGGAGAAACTAAGACAGTGTCTCGTACCATGACCTAGATGCCTATTGTAATCCATAAAGAGATTTATCCAATTTGCACACGTAGTTAGGATGCTGTGGGTCTTCAAATCCTAGAGGTTGGCATACATAGACTTCTTTGTCTATATCTCCATATAGAAAAGCACACTTGACATCAAGCTGGTAAACTATAAAGTTCTTGGATGCTACATACGCAAAAAAAGATTCTAACTGCCTAAAAAGTCTTGCAACAGGTGCAAAAACATCGGTGTAATCGATTCCTTCTTCTTGAGTGTGTCCTTGAACTACCAATCTTGCCTTGATCTTGATAATCAAGCCTCTGTCATCCTTTTTGTTTTTGAATACCCTCTTTATGCCAATGGGTAGTTGACTAGATGGTAGTGGACATAAGTTCCAAACCTTTTGTCTTTTGAATTGAACCAATTCTTCTTGCATTGACTCAATCCAACTACTATCCTTTAGAGCTTCTTCTACCTTCCTTGGTTCCATCTGTGAGAGGAAGCATGAGTACACTCAGACATTTCCATTATGAGTTTGTCTTCTTGTTCTCACACCTTCAAAAACATCTCCAATGATGCTTTCAGCTGGGTGGGTGTTGTGAATGTTGAGTCTAGGGATCACATCCATTTGCATGGAGAGATCTAGATTGGAAAGGTTTTGCTCTAGATTATCAACATTTGGATCAGCTAGGGTTTCACATTCATTCAATGAGAACTGATTGAATGAAGGAGAAACAACATCAGTAGCCATTTGATGTGGAGTAGCCTTATCAGTTGCCCGTTCTTCCTGATTGTGACTTCTATCAGCTTGGTGTTGTGTAATGTTTGTGTTGTCACTCAATAAGTTTTAAGTCTCACTTTGTTGACAACTGGTAGAAGCTCTACTTGTTATTTTGATGGGAGACTGAGCTTCAAAAATTCTTGGAGAACTTGGAAGAGGTCTGGGTAACTCAAACAGTTGATCATCATCTGAGTCACTTTGAGTTCCTGTTCCAGCTTAAACATTCTCACAAGAAGGTTTAGAATAGTTTGGAAATAATTCTAAATTAAAGATGTGATCAGGACCATTCCCCTTAACATAAGGAGTGTGCTCATTAACAACAACATTGGATGATTCCTCAAATTATTGATTCTTGATGTTTTACTCTATAAGCTTTTGAGCTTGAGGAATATCCAACAAAGATAGCATCATCTAAATTTTCTGCAAATTTTGCTAAATTGTCTATTATGTTAAGTATGGTGCACCTGATACCAAATGACCTAAGAAAACCAATGAATGGTGGTCTCTAGTTCCATAGCTTATAAGAGGAATTTTCCATGTGGCTTAACAATAAGAACTCTTTTCTGCACATAGCATGCAGTGCTGCCTGCCTCTGCCCAGAATGTTAGAGGCAGCTTTGAATCAACTAACATAGTCCTAGCAGCCTTAATAAGTGTCCTATTTCTCCTCTCAGCAACACCATTCTATTAAGGAGTTCTAGAAGCACTATATTGTCTGGCAATCCCTTTTGAGTTACAGAATAAGTCAAGAACTTCATTCTTAAACTCAGTCCCTTGATCACTTCTACTTATTTTAACCTTATGATCAATTTGATTTTCTATTTTAAGAATAAAAGACTTTAAAGTTTAAGTAGTTTTGTCTTTAGTCCTTAAAAAGAACACCCATGAGTATCTAGTAAAATCATCAACAATCACAAGGCAATATGATTTCCTTCCAATGCTCATTGTACTTGTGGGACCAAATAGATCCATGTGTAATAAGTGTAATGGAATGGTGATAGAGTTAACTTGTTTGGATGTATGAGGAACCCTGTGTTGCTTTCCTTTTAAACATGCAACACAGTTGTCCTAGTAGAGAAATTCCTTTTAAGGCACGCCATGTAACAAGTTATTTTTAACCAAATTATTCATGGTTTTAAAATTAGCATGACATATTCTTTTATGCCATAGAGTTGACTCATCACCATTAGCTTTTAAAAGAAAGCATGATACTTCACCCAGTGGGGAAGCATTTTTCATATCAAGCTTGTACATATCCCCTTTCCTGGGAGATCTAAGAAGCACTAATTCCTGTGGAATTGTCATCCCGGGTTTAAGGATAATGCACCCATGTTCTGTGAAAAGCATGTGGTGCTTTTGATCATAGAATTGAGAAACACTTAACAGGTTGTGTTCAAACTGTTTGACAAAGTTTACTTTGTCAATTTTTAACTTACCATAAGGATACACTACCTTTACCAGAAATATATCCTACAGTTTTACCTCCAAACTGAACAGGTCTTCCATCAAAATGTTGAAATTATTAAAGAAAAGAATTTGTTCCCTGTCATGTGCCTGGAGCATCCACTATCCACAATCCATACATTTTCATTTTTGTCATGTGGATGTCCCTGCACATAAGGTGAGAACGTTAGTTGCTATTAGGAACCCAAGCCTTGTTGGTCTTGGGTTCTTCCAATGTGTATGACATAATTGAACCAAAATGTAGACATGGGGTTTCAATGATAGTTTGGGAAGAAGAGGTTTGGGCTGCATCATCTTCTTTAATCTTCCATTATATCCTTTGGTTAACCAGCGAAGATGAGCTTGATGAAGCTTGAGCAGCATAGCTTTCTTCCGATGCTTCTTTCTTCTCGGAAAGAGCTTTCACAACCTGTTCTTCTGAAGCAGTCTTCTTTTTGGAAGGTGACAAAGGAATTTTCTTGGTCTTTGGAATTTTCTTTAATTTGTCTTCCGAAGTTGTTTTCCTTTCGGAAGAATGAGTTTCTTTCAAAAGCAATTTGGCTTCGGAAGTAAGTTTTCCTTTTCTTAACATTTGCACGTGTGATAAGGTCCAAATGTGAAACCTTCCTTGATTTCTTTCTTCTTAACATTATTTGCATAATGTGTGCTTGCAGGATTATAGTAACAATCTTTAGCCATGTGTTGTGCAGATCACACATTATGCATTCAATGTTACTCTTCATGGGGTGAGATGACTGTTGTTTCTTGCATTTCTCAACAGTCTTCCCCTTTTGTTTCTGATCCTTCAGCTAGATAGGAGTGCTAGTACTGCATTCCTCTCCTGGATCGGATCTTCCAGCCACCTAGAATCCAGCTGAGATGAACACACCCTTTTGCTTTGGATCTATCTTTAGCTTGGACTCTGCTACTTTCCTAGCAGTTTTCCTTGCTGCCTTGGTTTTGTTTCTTTAGGCTTTGGTGGTCAAGGGTTGTTCATTACAGGTGATGATCGATTTTTCTACCTGATCCTTTTTTATGATGGTCTCCATATTTGCATCTTTCTTCTTCTCATAAGATAGGGGTCAGCAGATGAAACCTCTTGTTCTCCAGTACCACATCTTGGTTGTCTGATAGACTCATAAGAGTATGGTGGAGCAATTTCATTAGTTCCTAACCTACCTTTGTTTTGATAATATATTTTTGAGTGGGACGATGATGCAAGAATGGTTTGGAAGTTATGCTCTTCAATAGCATACTTCTTTGCTTTAGCCTCAGCTATGACTAGCTGGGCTTGAGCCTTAGTTAACTTGGAAACCAAATCTTTTGATTTAAGTCCTATAATTGGTTTCTTCATGCTTTAAAGAGGACATAGTTCTTTCTAGCTCTTCAATTTTCATTTTATAGTTAGATTTTGCCCTTTTAAAATCAGATTTTAAGATGTTTAAGGACTCGATATCATACTTGATTTCCATGTTATAGTCCTGATATAGTTTGACTATAACAATACAAGCTAGTACAAAGATGTTCATATACCTTGCTGTCATCAGTTCCAGCCATGAGTGCTTGAGCATGAGTCACTTCTTGCACCATGAAGCTCCAGTCAACTTCTTGAGTAACAACAACAATTTGTCATTCACTTGAGGCAGCTTTATGTGTGGCAGAATGTGTGGAGGCTTAAGTGGCTCCTGAATTGGATTTTGGAGCTTTGCGTTCCCCGAAAAAATGACCAAATTGATTAAAGTTGTAGCACTTGGCCTTGCTTTTACCAAACCCGAATTTGCTGTTAGTTGGGTTTTGAGGGAACTGCCTTCCTGTTCTTTTAAAGAACTTCTTTGCTTTATAAGTTAGCAGAGCCATTTGTTGGGTGATGTTCATGTACTCAAAAACATCTAGGTTGAAGCATTCTAGATCATCAAAGCAGAACTGAAAGTCACTAGATTGTTCATTTCTTGAAACAAAGGCAAAATTATCTAGGAAGGGACTTGATTGAGCCTGTTTAGACCTTGGTGTCTCAGAAAAAGTAATATATTGCCCAGAAGAACATGGTTGCTGTTGGGAGTAAGTCAGTCACTGTTGGGACTGGGGGTTTCTTGATCCTTCAACAACAACTAGAGAATTGCTAATGAAATGACCAGAGATTCTGTTCATCTGGTAGCCTTTATGAGTTTCTATCTCTACACGGTATCCATCAAGAATGCCGAATAGTTTAGTCATTGTGAGAGTGTTCAAATTCTTTGTTCTCTTGATAGAGACACAGTAGAAAGTCCAATCTTGAGGGAGTGCACTCATGAACTTCCTTGATAGATCTCTTTTCTCAAGAGATAATCCAACTGACTGAAGTGATGAGATAAGATCCATAAAGCTAAAATATTGCTGGCTCAGAGTTTCTCCAGTAATATAGGTGAAGTTTTCAAACTGCTGCTTCATGGAAACTTTCTTTGAGTCATTAGAACCGGAGTACATCAGACTCAAGGAATCGAAAAGTTATTTGGCTATTGTGCAATGCTCAAAGCCTACCATGATGGAGTTTGGTATGGCTGTAAGCAGTATAGTCATGGCTTTGCTATCGATGTCCATCTTCTTGCGGTCTTCTTCTAAATAATCTTTAATAGCTTTTTCTATCATGGCACCTTTACGATCTGATGATGCCACCATCGGCTTGTAAGGACCATTAGTGATGGATCTTCACATTTAGCTATCTTGATACTTAATAAAACCTTCAATGCGCATACAACAGGATCTGAAGTTTTTAGGGGTGATGATAGGAGGTTTAGTCATTGTTCCCATTTCAAATTCTGGTGATTTCTGGTTCATAGCCATTTTTAAATTAGATGAGTGTATGAGTGAAAAGTCCAGATGATTTGGGATGGTAAGATGTCACGATCAAGATCCTAGAAGCTCTGATACCAATTGTAGGATCGATACAAGTCACTCAAGACAAGTGTTCTCTCTTTAACTCACTAAGTTACCCTTAAA
>BJCN01193002.1:0-10103 GCA_018326445.1 Flaveria brownii
GAACAAGTTGTTGGACTTAGATTTGTATGAATTAATTTAATCTAAAATAAAATGACTAACAATGAGCAAACGTTAAGAGTACTAATGTTTGATGTTGAATGTACAATCAATCATAAAAGATTTGAAACTTTTTTCACACGGTCTCATGTATAGATGACCCAAAATATACAAACCATAAAAGGCACTTCTTGATTTACTTGGGTTATTTTAGTTAAGTGGAAACTAAAATCATACAATGATGATGAAGAAGATGAGTTTATAGACGACTCACGTGTATGTTAACATCTTATTTGATTCTTTATTATTATTTTTGACGTTAATGATATGTAAATGATTGTAGGAGCACACCTAATGTGTTTCTCAATGAGTTATTAAGTTTGAATACTTACAGCATAAATTTTATGATATCCTTCCAATTACAAGCTAGCATGATATATAATATTAACAAATATTTAGTTTAAGCAGTTGTGATAAATAAGCTCATAACTTGAGTTTTCATCTCTCGATGAGCAAATAGCTTGCGCCTTATCCAAATCTTGAAGTATGGTCAAGTTTTGATAAATAAAATAAATGAATTCACAAGTTGAATGTAGTAGTTGTTACCGTTAAGCTCAATATTTCTAAAGCTATATAAAGTATTATTAGCTTTATTCATCGAGTCCACTAACAACCGATCATTTTAATCTAGAAGTTGTTACTATTGAGCTTAGCGTTTCTTAAGTTAGATAAAACATTGTCAACTTCATTCTTTGAGTCCTTTAAATTTAACATCATTGTTTTAATCAAATTGCATGTAATGATAACTTTTATTTCTAAAAGTTCAATTCTAAAATATTATCAAATTTACATTTGTCAAATCTAAAACCTATCACATAGTAGTCTATTCTAACAAATAAATATATTTCAACTAATACATCAAACAAACAACAGAATAGCATGACGTAAACCACAAAAATGCTAAAGTAGATGAGCCTTCAACAACGAAGTTAACAAGAGTAGTTAGAAAATAAATTCTTCCATAACAATTATGATTAAGTAATTGCTAAATTTGCACATATTCAACTACAACAACTCACATCATTAGCATTCTCACAAATATCATCACCTATATCTTTTAAACAACAAGACGTTTAATTAAGACATCTTTTAACCAACGTTGTAAAAATCGTTAGTCGCTAGTCGAATGGTCAGATACCGACTAGAGATTAACTATCCATTGTAAAAATCATTAGGCGGTAGTCGGGCGGCGAGATACCGACTAGGGATTGACCGGATTATGATTTTTACATATAAATTTCAATTTTATTGATAAATACACACATTTTTATATGTATTTCTTTTATAAAAAATATTCATGTTATATATATATATATTTGTTATATGCTTTGTTATATGCTTTCTTATATGCTTTGTATATGCGTTGTATTATGATTGTTATTGTTATTGCCTGTGTTTTCGAGTCGGGGGTCTCTTCGGAAGCGGTCTCTCTATCTTTCTAGATAGAGGAAAGACTTGCCACCATATACCCCTCCCAGACCCTGCTCTTCAGCGGGAGACACTGGGTATGTTTGTTTGTTTGTTATATGTACATATATTTGGTTGGAATTTCTTAAGCTTCAGACAAAATTTCCCAAATTTGGCCGGAAGTTTTCCAGGTCGTCGGAATCACGGATTTTTGGCCAACTAGGGCCGCCTAGATCCGATTTTGACAACCTTTGACCGATCAATAACTAATTGACTGATTAGATCAAAATTACTAAGTGAAGGGCCAATTACAAATTAACCGTCAATTAATCGACGACTAATTTTGATTTTTAGAACGCTCCTTTAAACAAATAACCAAATAATCAAACATGCAATAATAAAATATAAAAAAACAATCAATTTTCCCTTCCGTTTATTAAATTCTATATCCTATTAGTTGTTCAATTATTTTTCTTCCAATTTGTAGATGGTTAATAATAATAATTATAATAATATTATTATTATTATTTTCCTTTGAATGGTGTATTTGCTTTGCTGGAGACAGGCTGTCATCAACAAAGCCCTTCTTGCTCTCTCTATTTGCTTTGGTCCTCCCCCCACCTTACGTTCTCTTTTAGGGTTTTCATTTCTCATTTTCATCATCAATCTCCTCTCGATCTGCACTTCTACTTTCTCTCGTAAGTTTCCTCATCATTGATCTGATTATATCTCTCCATTTCACCACCTACCTGTTCAATTTCTCTTGATTAATTGATCTCGCTCTCGCTTTTGAGGGATTCCAAGTGGAATACCTGCGATTTGAGAAATTGGAGTTCGGATTACTGATCGTTGATTGACTAGTGGTTATGTGTGTGATGAAAGGATGAATTAGGTTTAATGTGTGTTTGTTTCTTCTGTGTTTAACTTTGTGAATGCTAACAGTTTGTGGAATTAGGTTGAATTGATGCAGGTTATAGCGTTTGGTGAGTTGAGTGCTTGTGTGTTGTTCTGTTTTTTTGTCCAGATTTTGTTGTTTGATTGTAGAATAGCAGCTTTATTTTACACTGGAGTGGTGGTTAAAGGAGTGAAATTGAGTGGTTTATTAAAAGATCCTTGGACAAAACATTGAACTTTGTGTAAGTTTTATGCTATTATTCCAAAAACAATTAAAAATCTGCTAGCTATAGGAATGTTGCTATCCATGTAGAAGAAGCTTCATATGGCTTTCTTTTGTGTGCTAAATCTGAATAGCATTATTACATTTCCTGGTTGATGTTGATTATGTGTAACCTTAATTGGCTCTAGGCTCCTCTGAAAGTGCTCTGGGGGTACTTCAGTGATGGTTTACGACATCGGTTAACCAAGTTTTTTGAGTTTATAGTGTTTAAGACTGCATTACTCTGCTTTTTGTTGGAGAAGTTGTTCTCTTAAAAAGCTTCTTCTTCTTCTCCTTCTTTTTTTTCATCTTTTGTAATCGGTGTCAGTTCCCTTAAGTATTGTGTTTCTGTTAAGGTATTAGTGTGTTTGTGGTGGAGTTCAGAATAATACATGCTTGATGGAAAAGAGAGAAAACATGATGTTAATGTGATCTCTAAACACTAATATTTATTTTAATGTTTAGTTTCTTCTGACTATTTCTTGACATAAGTAATGTTTTCACTAAATGAAAGATCTTAATTAAATGACAATAGTTACATTCCTTTTCTGATGGTGATAAGTTGGCATTGATTTTATCCTCTCTTGCATTTCTTTTTTCAAGAGCAAAATAATTAGAAAAAAAAAATTGTTGCAAATCACAGCAAGAAAGAAATCCGTATCTAAAATCTCCTTATCAGCATCTCATATCTCCTTTTGTTACCTTACTATTTCCGTCCAAGATTTTGTTTGCGGTATGTAATTTATATCCGCCTTAATTGAAATGTTTTCGCAGTCGTACTCAAAAGCGGCATCTTTGTATTCGTGTGCAACTACAAGAACTATATATAGAAATCTCTGTCATACATGTTTACGTAAGAAGCTTGATTATGGTTTTCTATTAGTTTAGGTTATCAAATCTGATGGTCTCATCAGGTTGCGTGTATGAGACTTCATTAATGTTGTATACTTGTTACCAGCTTCTTAATTTTCTTATCATGTTCTTTTATTGATAATATGTCTATATTTTTCGTTGTAGGCGGTATATCTTGCAAGTTATTGGGAGGGTTTTTCTGACACAATCAACACTCTAGTGGTCATCTTGAGAAGTTGGTTTGCAGAGGGATAGCTTTGCTGGCTGCTGCCATCCATGAAGCGTGTTTCTCATTGAGATATGATTAAACTCTGTCCTATTCATGTAACTTGAACTTCAAGTTACCTGGTATTTTTATGTATCCATGCTGTCGGAGAGCATGCGTGGAATCTGTCTTTTGGGTGATGCCCCTGACAAAATTTGTTGCTGATGCACTTGGTGTGGTCACAATATCGCTCGTAGCTGTTTTGGGCATCATTGGTTTCCTCTGCATCTTGTACTCATTGTACTTTCGATCTCACATTCGTGGTCAAGGGTATAACCGTCTTGGATATTTTGGGGGCCCGTGGGTCATCCGCATTATTTTCATATTATTTTCAATCTGGTGTGGTTTTGGAGAAATTTTACGCCTTGAATTCCTTCGACAGGACGGTCGGGTATTGCACACCCTTAACCTAAAATGGCAAGATATTGTTTGCAAATGCTACATCATGTCAAACCTAGGGTTTGCAGAACCATGTCTATACCTCACCCTTGTTTTCCTTCTCCGTGCATCCTTACAAAAAACCGAGTCGGGTCCATTAAGTCAAAACTGGAATCTCAGAACCGCCATTTACGTTCTTTTATGTTGCTTCCCGATGTTTGCCCTTCAATTGACCGTTGTTCTAGTCGGACCTCACTATAAAACCGACATGCACATGCACACGAACAAATGGGGACACTTTTTCAAGATCACGTCCAATTACCATAACGAAGTTGCTCGTTGCTATTATCCTTTGATGAGTACAATCTTTCTTGGTGTTTTTGACACCATGTTGACACTCTATTTGTTCTTGCTCGGGAGGCGAATATTAAGTTTGGTTATAAGTAAAGGGTTGCAAAAAAGGGTATTAATATTAATCATTTCTGTTTCTAGTTTCTTCCCGTTACGGGTTCTGTTACTTGGTTTATCTGTTCTATCAAAACCGGGTGACACGGTGTTTGAAGTTCTTGCGTTCTTGGCGTTTCTTTCCCTCTTATGCTGTGCGGTGCTCGGTGTTTGTATGCTTGTTTACTTCCCGATCGCAGATTCATTGGCGTTGAAGACTTTGCAAGATATTGAGGATAGGAGAAGGATTATTGAAGAACACAATGACACTCTTTCTCTAATTGCTAACCAAGGCCCTATTGAAGAACTCAGCGGGAGAAACGATCATGATCATGATAATGATAATTTGGGGAAGCAGGGGTCGATATCGTTTCGTACAATGGAGATAAATGATCATAATGATCGTTCGAGCGGGTTTGTGGAACTGAGTTTGTTTTCGCCTAGTCAGCATTCGACCCCGAGTGGTTCCCCTCAGGTACTGGGCTGGCCTATGCTCCCCTCAGCTTCAACTTGAATGAAAAAATGCTCAATTTTGTGGTAAATCAACAGTTTGTAAAGGGTTTTTAGACTTCTTAATAAGGATTGCTGTTTTTTTGTTTTTATTTTCTATTTTTTTTTGTTTTGGAGATCTGAGATATGTATGTTGGTTTGGCTGGGAATCCACCTTGTTTTTTTTGGTGGGGATTATGATATGTATCTCATCATATTCTGCTACCATTTCTATAAACCCTTGTAAAATTTCATCCATCCGTATTACTTCAGTTAGTGCACTCTCTTTATGATTTTAACCTGCTGCTTTCAGTTTTGTAATATTATTTTGGTCATTCAAACTTTTTATTTTTTTAGATCACTAGTGGTACCGTTACATATGTTGTGTGTGATGATAAATAGTGGATGATAAGTGAATCAGTAGATGCCCGCTCACGTGAGTAGCAATCACTTCATTGCAGCAAGACAAAATTAACATATTTCACATGGTAGATCATATCCAAGCAGAGGGCACAAGAACACAAAGACTTGGTGTGCATCAGAACACCACTGAAAGCCCTAGAACACGACTGAAAGCCCTAGAACACGACTGAAAGCCCTTGTTGCTTCTTCATTCCACGTGAAGCTGTCTTTATTCTGTAAATTGGTCAGTGGCTTGTTGATAACCCCATACCCCTTTCAAAATTTTTGGTAATAACCCCATACCCCTTTCAAAATTTTTGGTAATAACCCCGTACCCCTTTCAAAATTTTTGGTAATAGCCCGTTAAACTCAGAAAGCCTCTCAACCCCTTGACAGTAGTGGGTTGTGGCCAACTCAATATGTTGTCAGTCTTGCTTTTATCCGCTGATACCCCTTCATTGTTGTGTGTGATGATAAATAGTGGGTGTAGTGGTCAGCGAGCGTGTGATGGTCAAAGAGTTTGCAATTATTAGAGTTTGATGGCTGTATTGTAACGATAGGGAAAAAATCAAAAAGAAAAAAAAAAGTAAAATGGCCACGCAAGAGCTCTATCACGCCCTTACCCACAAGAGTGGGACGGTGTTCCCGTGTGAGTGGGGTGTAAGATCACCCTATCGCGTCTTGAAGCTTTCAGGTACAGATGCACTTGCCTGTGAGCAACATATGGAGACTGATTACTTTTATTTATTAATTTTAGTTAGCAAGTGGTGATTTGCAAATTATTGTAATTTTTTAAAGAGAGCATTGAAGACCGGTTTGTTTCCTATTAGGGTAAGTGATCCTGATAGTGATTTTGTGATGAAATCAGATCTAGGATTACCAATGTGGCAATGTGTCAAGAAAGAATTTCAATATCTTTATATTGTGTTGATCCTGTTTAATCAGACAACTTTGTTGTTAGCAATGACAATCAGATCAGAGAACAAAGAACAACAACCAAGTAATTGAGTCGACATGCTTCTTTATTAATCTAGGAAAAAAAAACAGAACATAAAATTTTTGAATACTAAACACTAGAAGACTAACTTATTTAAAGGCTAAACACAGCCCAATTACAGTCAAAACACAGTTGTAGTAAATAAAAAAAACCTCTTTCTAAAATGAAAAACGTGTTATTCCAAAAATAGAAAATCTTCCGGCCATAACTGATATTATCCGGAATTAAAATAATAATCACCCCGTGAATTCCGGTCTTCACTTCATCATGTCTTTTTCTTTATGACTGTCATACCCATGAGCTTTCTTATTTCTTCAAATTTGATTCTTGGCAACGCCTTGATAAGTATGTCAGCCTTCTATTCGTTCCCGTTAACATGCTTGACCTTAATTTGACCCCTTTCAACAAACTCTATAATAAAGTGACAGCGTGTGTTGATATGCTTGCTTCTCCTGTGAAAAACTGATTTTTTCATAAGGGCAATAGCAGACACATTATCCATAAAAATAGTCACTCTTTTCTCCTTCTGGCTAGTTAATTTAGCTACCAAGCTTTTCATCTACATGGCCTGAAATGTTGTTGATGTGGCTGCCATAAATTCAACCTCACACGAACTCAAATCCACCGTACCTTGTTTTTGTGAGTTCCATGCCACTAGTCCATCATCAAAATAAAACACCAGGCCTGTTGTTCATCTCCCATCATCAACACCCACAGCATGGCTGCTATCGTTGAAACCATGTAGAATTTTGCTTCCATTCCTTTGATAGCTTATGCCTAGATCAGTAATTCCTTTTACGTAATGAAGAATCTATTTAACAACCTGGAGATGGGTTGATTTTGGTGCCTACATAAACCTGTTAGCATATCCAACAAAGTAAGATAAGTCTGGTCGAGTATGGGTTAAGTACCATAGACACCCGATTGCCCGTCGGTACTGTGTTGAATCAATTGGGTCCCCTTCTTCATTTTTTGACAGCTTCAAACCAGGTTCCATTGGGAACTTGGTGGGGTTACAATCCCACAACCTAACCTGTTGGAGTATTTTCTTAACATATCCAGCTTGCTTTAGTGAAATTCTTTCACTGTTTTGAATAACCTTGATGCCAATGTAATAAGGTAGAAGACTGAGATCACTCATCTCGAACATGGCTTCCATTTGTTTCTTGAACTCAATGATGCCATCATTATTTCCTCCAGTAACGATTAAGTCATCAACATACACCCCCACAATCAAAGAATCCTTGCTCCTTGTGTATACCGCTTGCTCCTGCTTGCATCTTGGAAACCCAAACTGCTTTAGAACACCATCAAGGCGTGTATTCCATGCTCTTGGTGCTTGTCGAAGGCCATAAAGCGCCTTTAAGTTCTCCGTGGAGGAAAGCCGACTTCACATCAAGATGATGGGCTTGCCACCCTTGTTGAGCTGCAATCGCCAAGATCAACGGAACAATTACGAGTCTCACTACTAGGGCAAACGCTTCATCATAATCCACCCTTGGTTGTTATACATAGCCCTTTGATACAAGTCTAGCCTTGTACTTCGTGATCTTCCCATTTGCATCCTTCTTTACCTTATATAACCACCTCAGCCCTATGGTTTTATGATTGTATGGTAACTTGGTTAGTTTCCATGTCTTGTTTTTCTCTACAGAAGCAATCTCACCTTCTATTGCTTCAACCCATTCATTTTTACTTGCTGCATCAAAATAGAAATGTGGTACTTTCTCCATTAACATTAAATTAATGTTACCTGTCTTCATGTGCTAAGCTCTTGCATAAACATCACCTAAGGGTCGAAGTCCCTTTGGAGGAGTGCCATCATAGTCATCTGAATTAATCTGGTACGGGCTACTAAGTTCATCAAGTTCACCTTGAATTGATCCATGTCTATGAACAAAAGCTAAACTACTGGGGGTCTCACTGCTAGATGGTGTTTGGGCAACAGATGTCGGGCTGTTTTGATGCCATGGGCCTTGTGTCACAGACTGACTCGCACCTATTTCGAGGAACGGGCTTCCTGACTCATCTGGGTTTGCTGTAAATGGGTTGTTATCCCGTGCTTTGTGTTTTCAACACTGGCAGTGTTCTCTAGGTTAGTTAGTGTACCTGGGCCACTTGTAGTAGGGCTGAATAATCCTATAGTTGGACTGAATGATCCACCAAGTCCACTTGATGGCCCAACTTGACAAAATATTTAGTCCATTCTGGACCATTTTCGTCAGATACTCGCTCCAATCCCACTTACGGTTTTCATCAAATTTAACATCTCGGCTCACAACTAGTATCTTTTTTTTGATATCATACATACGGTATGCTTTTGAACCAGGTTCTATGCCCAAGTGCACCATGGGTACACTCCTATTATCTAGATTTTGTAACAAGTTTGAAGGTGTTTTGACATAGCCCACACACCCCGAAGACTCACAGATGATCAAGTCTTGGTATGTACCATTTCAAAGATTTATGGCACATTCTGCTGGACATGGGTAGAATTTACATTGGAGGCAAGTTTTCTAAAATTTGTTGGCTTCCTCCAATATTGCAGCTGAGAGTTCTGCTCTAATGGAGGTGCATATTCATATTCTCCACTCGGGAAATGGGCTAGCAAATGACTTTTCATTGCATTGGGAGTTACACATTTCATGTCATTGCCTGCTAGAGTGAGCAACCACCGAGCAGCTCTCCTTATGAGTATAGTATAGTTTGAGACATTAAGTGTTTGATTGGGTCACATCTTATCACAATATGAACTGTGAAGGACATGAAGTAGTGACCTTCTTGTCGGGTTTGTTAGAACATAAAACCAAGTTTAACCATTTAAACTTTCAGAAAACGCAGCGGATATATATGTTTTCAAACATGATTATAAACTGAAAAAAATCATGTTTTAGATGTCAAATATATGTATAAAACAAACCCATATAACAAAGGATCATTTATGTGAATAAACAAGCTATGAACATATGTATATGTACATAAAATCACAGCCACAATGAGCTGTGATTACTACCTCTTTCAGCAGCAAGAAAACGACCAAAGAAAGAAGATTTGATGTCCAAAATTGGCCAATACTTCAAGATTAGAGGTCCTCAAGCTTGTATACCCCAAGCCCTTGAAGCAAACACCACTCTTGCTAGGTAGAGCACACCAAAAACCACTCAAAAACTCCTCCAAATGCTGCTGTGTTCCGTAAGTTTTAGAGAGAGAGGGAATTTTTCTTTTGCATGTAATGAGATTGGTGTGTTAAAGAGGAGTGTTCAAGACAAGTCAATGTGGTGTTGTTTTACAAAGCAAAAGGTCCAATTAGAATTCAAGGGGGGGGGGGCAAATTGGGTTTTAAAAAAGCTTTCCCCCTCAAAAATAAAACACACCACATATTAACTAGTCTTTTAATTAGGATATACAAGTAACCTTTTAATTGTATAATCCTAACACTCCTATTATTAATTTGTGATGTTATTTAACATACTTAAATAACATTACAAATAATATCATTGAACAAAATATACTAATAATTTGTTCCATCTCATATGCAACTTTTTTTTAGAAAACCCATTTTCTAAATTTGGTGTAAATATTTAATTGCATGATCATATCATCAATTAAATATTAATTGGTGTTTGCTAAGCTTGTTATTGGGTATAACCTGACTT
>BJCN01193027.1:7639-23547 GCA_018326445.1 Flaveria brownii
AACACAGGCATTTTAAACCTATATTCTTACATTCTTTGCAGCTATGTCCCATCTGCATAACTAACCCAAAGGATTTGGCCTTCGGCTGCGGGCATCAGGTACGTTTTTCACATATACTGTAAGGAGAAATACACGATATACATGTTCAAGTAACGTATTTCCTCTTTGTTTTCAGACATGTTGCGAGTGTGGGGCCACCCTTCGTCTATGCCCTGTTTGTAGGAGCCAGATACAGACCAGGATCAAGCTCTATTAAATGCTATACTTAAAACGTTTGCATACATCCTGTTCATATTGCTTTTCTCGTTGCGTTGATGTAATATACCATACTGGTTTCTGATTGATTATGCTGGCGCCCGTTTGCATAGGGGCCTTTTGGTCCGAAAAAGTTGTGAAAACTTGGGAGTAAGATTTTCTTGTGATCTTGTAAGTAGTTGATTCAAAGGGTATGTTGGTCAAACCTTACGATGTAACCGTATGCATTTCTTTAGCAAATAATCGAGCTGAATCTAAACCATAGAATTGCAAGATTTATATGCAGCCTACCTTAACCAATCCCATTATTCTTAATCATTCTTCTGCTGATGGTACACAAGCATTGTGTAGGTGACTCGAGCGATTCATGTGTCCTTTGTAGAAAAACAAAGTTATGCGTACCCGGCTTCATAGGTGGAAGACTCGTGGTTCTTGGATTCACCATGTCATGCATACTTGGTGGATTATAATGTGTTGAGAACAAAGTCTGGGCTCTACATCTTTCAACCGACAGATGGTGCTGTCGGCGGCTCAGTTTTAAGCAAAAGAAGCCTCCTTTGAACAGGAGGTAATGGTTCGGGTTTGAGGAGATTTTGATATTATAGGCTCATAGGCTTGTACTAATAGCCGGTGTGATTGGATGGAACAGAAAGAACAGCTGTTGGTTAGTCATTGGTATTCTTCGAGTCTATATCTCCGCTGGGAATGATAGTTGACGGGGGACAAATGGACAATCATCGTTTAGGTAAGAACTTACTTCTGTTTCCGCGAGTCTTCTTCTCAATAATTTGTTTTGTAAACCGTCTAGTCAAATCACTAACAACATATTTGGAACATGGACAAACCCATATTAGCAACATAGATTCCTCATGTTCTTCCTCATTTCAAGCAGGCTTGTCGAGCCACAAGCAAACTCAAGTTGAAAAGAACAGAGTTTGAGCTCGGTAGGGGATTTCTAGCCGATCCGAGTTCGCTCGTATATTTTTGAGTTAAAGCCCAAGCTAAACCTAGCTTTGGTCGGGCTCCGCTTGTATATTTTCAACCAGTAACGATTAAATTTCAAGTTAAAGCTGATTAAACTCGCGAACCATAATAAGTCTATTACTTCTTTTATTGTTATCTGTACTCATCTTATTTTATATAAGACATAATTCTTTTCACCATTAAATTAATATCAAATAAATTCAATTTGCCGATTAACATAATAATAATAATGAAAAGCAGGAAGTGTATACCTCCAAACGTCAACGGTCAAAGACAAAAACTTTGACTCAATATTTTCCACACGTTATCCAAATATTTAATTACAAAACCCCGCAATATATAAATCACACCACCCACCGGAGACTTTCATTCTTGATTCTCCGGCAACCATCTCCGCCAATGGCCACCGTCAGCAACCTCCGATCACTCATCTTCTTCACACTCACCCTCATAGCCCACGCTAATTCAACCCTCAATTCAACCGATCATCATTCTCTCACAACAATTCTCAACGATTTAACCTTATCCGGCGACCTCCGGCTGCCGGAAAACCCATGCAACTTCGCCGGAATATTCTGTCGCCGGAGGATGATAAACAGCTCATACAATGTTAAAGCCACAGGAATTGTGTTTAAAGCTCAACGCTTAAATGGGTTTCTCTCGCCGGAGATCGGAGAGTTATCGGAGCTCAAAGAACTGTCGTTGCCGGAGAATTATATAACTGATCGGATCCCACCGGAAATCGGCAATTGCCGGAGAATTGAAGTGATTAACCTCCAGAAGAACCGATTTTCCGGCGTGATTCCGGTGGAATTGTCGCATCTCGTCCGTCTTCGAGTTCTTGATCTTTCTTACAATCAATTCTCCGGCGACTTGGGTTTCTTGAAGCATTTCCCAAATCTTGAAATTCTCTCGCTTGAGAATAATATGTTCACCGGAAAAGTTCCGGTGGCATTACGTTCGTTTCGAAATCTCCGGTTGTTCAACGTCTCCGGCAACAGTTTGATAGAATACCCATCGTCGGAGCTGAAGAAATCGAGCTCGAAACGATATATTTTCGCCGAATCGACGAATTCTTCAAGAAGTTTAACTGGAACTGAAGCTCCGGCGCCGGCTCCGGCGCCGGAGGAATACCCAAATGAGAAAGATAAAAAACAGAGCAACAGGAAGAAGATCATTGCTTGTGTTATTGGGTTTTTCGGAGGATCATTTGGTGGATTTCTTTCAGCAACGATCGTCTCTGTGATGATCAAATTGATATCCGATGCGATTATTAACCGAAGAAACCAACCGGGTCCTTCGATTTTCACCCAATCGATAAAAACAGAGGATCTTGCATTTCTTGATGATGATGATGCGATTGCTGCATTGACGGTGATCGGAAGAGGTGGGTGTGGTGAAGTATACAAAACTGATATCCCCAATGGAAAGATTAAAACAATCGCCATTAAAAAGATCACACAACCTCCAAAAGATGCAGAAGAACTCTCCGGAGAAGACACAAAGATGCTCAACAAGAAAATGCGTCAAATCCGGTCGGAAATCCAAACCGTTGGCCGGATCCGTCACCGGAATCTGGTATCGTTGCTAGCTCATGTTTCTCGACCCACATGTCATTACCTTGTGTATGAGTTCATGAAGAATGGGAGCTTACAAGACATATTACAACAAGTTCAAGATGGTTCGCGCCAACTCGAGTGGTTGGCGCGACACAAGATCGCGGTCGGGGTCGCGTCTGGGCTCGAGTATCTCCACACGAGTCACACCCCGCGGATAGTCCATCGAGACTTGAAGCCCGCGAACGTGCTCCTTGATGATGACATGGAGGCCCGGATCGCGGATTTTGGGCTCGCAAAGTCTATCCCGGAAGCCGACACGCACGTGTCGAGCTCGAATGTTGCGGGGACTTTAGGTTACATTGCACCGGAATATCATCAAACGATGAAGTTTACGGATAAATGTGACATTTATAGTTTTGGGGTTTTGTTGGGAGTGTTGGTGATGGGTAAACTGCCGTCTGATGATTTTTTTCAGCATACTGCGGAGGTGAATTTGGTGAAATGGATGAGGAAGGTGATGACTTCGGATAATCCGAAAGAAGCAATTGATCCAAGTCTTTTGGGAAACGGGTACGAGGAGCAAATGCTTCTTGTTCTTAAGATTGCTTGTTTTTGTACTCTCGATAATCCTAAAGAGAGGCCTAATAGTAAAGATTGTAGGTGCATGTTGGCTCAAATCGAGCATTGATAAATGTATGCAGAGTTTGTAATTTTAAAACAAACAAACATACACAGTGTATCCCGCTGAAAATGATATGACTTTACATTTTCCTAATATTTTACATATTCTTACTTAACTATACATTACATTACTTGTATAGTATAGACTCTAATACACCGCCATCATCGACTAGGAGGAGTTGATCAGGGTTGACTATTCAAATTTAAAACACGCCAGGTCAAATACAATATATTGCTACTTTTTTAAGTACGCTTTGTTGTTCTTTAACATTTATTTTAACGCGGAGGTCCGCGACAACATTTTAACGTTGGTTTTTACATGGTTTTACATTTCTGTAGCAACTTAGTAGTGATATTTGTATAATAAAATATAGCATAAACGAAAATGACTTTTTCCAGCGTCTTTAATTATAAATGCAGATTCATATTATCATCATTAACTTTATTTATTTATTAATTTTAATATCATATGTAATCTTTTCATAAATAAGTGAAAATTTTCTTGCGACCTAATAAACTAAAATCGATTGTTTATAACGTTTGTTTCGTTAATTAAAAAGTTACAATTATATTCTGTGATATTCAATATATACATGACAAATTATTTCTTTTTCATGAATCGAAGTCTGAATTCATTTTGCTCAATCTTCACTTTCTCAATAACTAATTAATTTAAGAAGCATTTAACATGTGGGGTGGTGGCGCAGTTGGCTAGCGCGTAGGTCTCATAGCTAAAGAGTGATCCTGAGGTCGAGAGTTCGAGCCTCTCTCACCCCAACAATACTTTTTATTTTTAATTTTTTTAAAGCAAGATATTATTTGTTCAATATGAATATATTTTGAATTAGCTAAAAAAATGTCTACCATTCTGTTTTTAAAATTTTAGATGTTCAAAAGATTTTTAGGATTTAATGTTCTAGTCACGAGTAACAATAATATTTAGTTTTCCTTCTTTAATATGTGTATTTGAAGTGTAATAGAATATGGTGATTTCAGTATGATGAGTTTGTTTGTGGTTAAATGCTCGCGTAAAAATTTAATAATTATGGTAAGTCATAAGTGGGATTGGAATTAAAAAAATTATGTTTACTACAACAATGTGGGGGAAAGACCGCGTACATCTTCCCTTAAATGGGACGGACCCTCCCTAGATCCTGTAAAAACGCGGGAGCTCTTTGCAGCACCAGGTACGCCCTTTATGTTTACTACAACAAATGACTCTGATTTTAAGATTGTTTTCAGTCTAATAAAAGGTGAAGTTGTGATTTAATACTACAATTATTGTAATGTAAAAATGTATTAGAATATTAAAATAACTGGGAGGGCGTTATTTGACACTGTCTTATTAGTTGAGTTTATAAGTGGAAAAAAGGGTTCTAAAAATCAAATGTTTATTTTAGCTCTCAACTCTGTGAAATGATGATTTCCCCTAATTTTAATCTTACCCATAACTCTTTGGTTCTTGAATTCGAATCTTATCAAGAATGTTACATGCTTTAGAATGATCTTATGTGTGCTTTTCATCTTTGTGAATGATCTTCATTGAAAAAAAGTTTATATGAATACCTTACGTCTCGCGTGCTAGATGCATGCACCTTCGCCTCGGCTCCATGACCCTAATGGCTCGAAGTGCCTCACGCTTTTTAAAACTAAGTTCAATTCCTTTAAAACATGTTGATTTTGAAGTTTAAACATGACATCGATAACATTTTTATTTATGCAACTTATGTAAACTAGCTAGAAACAGGTGTTTATATGTGATATTTCCTTGATATAAAAGCTTTCCACCATACCAAAACAACACTGCTATATTAATATTAGTTAAAAACGGTCTAGCGAATAGCGCGATCCCTGCATACATAACCTGTTTGTTACTCTCCTTTTTCGGGCGTTTTTGTGCGTCTTCGAATATCCTCATAACCGTCCCGTGTGAATGATATGCTGTAATAATTCTATGGTTGTTAACAGCTTCACTTACTATTTCGCTGCATTTGTTCTCTGGGTTGGTAGTTATTAAGGATTTTAAATAGAAACTAACTATGATTATTACTTGTAGTGAGATAGCAACAAGAGCTAGTTTCCAAGATAATATCATACTCAAAACAACTGCTGAAACTGAAGCTGAAATCGTTTGCGCGAAGAATGCTAATCGATCCGCTAGCAGGTTTCTCGCCAATATTGTGTCTGTAGCAAGTCTTGAGCATAATGCACCTGTACTATTGTTTTCTTGTTCAAACCACTCGATCTCGAAGCTCATATTCTTTGCGAAAATTGACTCTCGGACCCTTTTTGTTAAGTTCTCTCCCATGATCCCGAAATAGTAGTGCTGGATCATGCTAATGATGAGAGCGGAGAAAGCGATTGATACGAAACTGTAGCATAATGCTCTTGTTTGAGACCGAATTTCATCGTGATCCGTGAGGAAAAACATAGATAACATTGCACCTTGAGCGAAAGCGAGTGATGGTTGGATTAACCCGTTGAGTAAAGCGCCCATGCAGCCCATTAGAGCGGGCCTCCATTCGGGTTGGTTCATCCGGATGAGGTGTCGCCACGTGGGACGATTGTCTTCTTCTTCCGTCTTTTGATTGGTTGGTTTTTCGATACATGGGCCCGTTACTGTTGTTTCTGTTATTTCTGTTGGCATTGTGACACCATCAACTGATGTTACACTTTGAGTGGGTCCTAATGTTTTTTGTAGTTGGATCATGACCGAATATGTTCCACTCGTGTTCACAAGAAGTTGTTCATGTGAACCTGACCCGATCACTTCACCCGAGTGCATTACAACGATCACATCAGCGTCACGAAGGGTGGACAAACGGTGCGCGATGATTATTGTTGTTCTTCCTATTGAAGCTCTAGTTAAAGCCTCTTGGACCGTGTTTTCAGAATGCGAGTCTAGTGAACTTGTGGCTTCATCTAGAAGCAAGATTTTCGGGTCTCTAAGTAGCGCCCGGGCTATGGAAATTCGTTGTTTCTGCCCTCCCGACATTCGAGTTCCTAATTCTCCCACCTCAAGAAAGTAGAACATAACAAAAAAAGGTTATTTTATTCAACGATTTAAATGATATATGTAATAAAATTGAACATTTTGACTTATTACCCAACCCGTCCATCTTGCCACCTCTAGAACTTAAGTTAGTACTCACCAGTGTCTCATAACCGTTGGGTAATTGTGTTATAAAGTCATGTGCATTGGCCCGTTTGGCCGCCTCTACAATCTCTTCACTCGTAGCATCCTCTTTTCCAAACATAATATTCTCTTTAATCGATGTCGCAAACAGTATAGGCTCCTGGCTTACCAACCCCATTTGTCCACGTAACCACTTCAAATTCAACGACGTTATGCTGACGTCATCCAAAAGGATCTCTCCCTCAGTTGGATCATAGAACCTTTCAAGCAAATGTATGACGGTTGACTTACCCAACCCGCTTTGACCAACCAATCCAACGGTTTGACACGCCTTAATCTTAAGGTAGAACTTTTTTAGAACCAAACATTCTGGTCTTGATGGGTACGCGAAGTCAGCGTCTTTGAACTCCAGATTACCTTTGACTGGGGATATTATTGTTGTCCCTTGGTCGTCTTCGGAATCAATGGTTGGGATTCTTTCAATCATTTCACTAATGACTCCTGCTGATATACTTGCTGCAGCAAAGTACTTGATGTTCATGAAAGAACTCCCAAGACCACTGCAATATAGTAACTATAAGTTTGTTGGTTGTTTCCACCTATTTACTTATGAATGGGTCAATTATAGTTGTGCTTAATCTCTAACGGCGCAAATAGCAAAATGAAAAAATAGCTAGAAAGGTGTCAGGCGGTTGAAATTTGCCCAAAGGGCGTTTCAGTGTATACAATCTTCTAAATCATTTTAGTCGGTACTTCATAGTGTTATCAGAATAACATAACTTTAGATTATACATATTAATCCTTTTTTAAAAGTTCAAAATTTCATGTATATCTTAAAGTTCATAGCATCATCTTCATCGTTCTAAAACATTTAAAATATTAAATTTACTCATTCTATACAAGCAATTGATTATATGAGTTTACAACGCAATGGGTAAATATAACATTTATTATTTGAAAGGGTAAATATGATATATGCAATTCATGACGTAGATATCTGTAACTTTTAACTAATGCCCATATGGCTTTTGTTATCGTGTTTAATTGACACAATCTATTATATTTTTAAGTGTTTTGGTATATGGTAGAGTTGCAACTCTCCGAGCACATGATCGAGTATATGAGTGCGTGGAGGGATAGAATTAAAGTTAGGGACTACTAGTGGGCCTTGATGTGATAGTCCTCACGTGATGTGTAGGGCAACGTTATTTGTCCAATGTAGGTAAAACCTTAGTGCTAACTGCCCTATTAGTATTGTTAATATCGTAGTAAAATTTATCTGTCTTATTTCTTGTCTAATATCGTAGTAAAATTTATCTGCCTCAAACCTGTTTCAATGCCGTTGTGTTTGCTTTTGTGACGTATGCTTAATTGCTTATATGAGGTATGCATTATATTCTGATTGTAATGCTTATGCTATTGCTTATGTGATGTGTGTGATGTATGTAATATAATCTGTTTATTTTGCTTATGAACATGCATAAGCATATACAAACTCTTATGTGATGTATGCTTATGTGATATATGAACTATAATTTGGTTGTTATCGTTGTCGAGCCAGGGGACTATTTGAAAACGGTCTATCTCTCTCTCAAGATAGAGGAAAGACTGCCCACCACCTTACCCCTTCAAAACCCTACTCTCAGTGGACATACTGAGAATGTTTGTTTGGTATTGACTCATTATACAAAATTGTATTTTTTTTCACCTGTTACCTGACGTGTTCATATGGTACTAAGAATAAGAACATTTATACTTACAATCCTCCATAGATAACACACACTCCAGCACTAAGAATATCTCCACCTTTGATCCCCTTATCAATAACCAAAACACTCCCATACCAGCTTAAAAGTGCCCAAATTGCATATATAACTCCAAAACTACAAACACCATCCCCTTAACTTGACCTTGTTTGACCCCAAGAGTCAAAGTTGGACCTAATGCAGTTGCAAATCTCCTCACCATTTTCTCCTCACCAACATACGAGTGAATGCTTTTTATCGACGATAATGCTTGCTCCGCTATCCCACCAGCAACCGCGTAAGCTTGCTGTAACTTCTCTTCGTTTTTTGCTAACAGGGTCCCGTAAACTGACCCTGGAAGAATTAGTAAAAACATCGCGGGGACTGCTACGATAGCTAATCGCCAACAGATCGAGGTACATGCCCGTTATCTCGGCTGCTACGAACATCATTATATTTGTGATGAAATGTGGAATCTGTGATGATATCATACCGTTATATTGTATTAAGATTATAAGATATACGATGAAAGAACCATGTTGAAAATGAAAATAAAACGATTTAGTAGGTTGTATGCATTATAACAAATATATCATGAAGAAACATAAACAAAAAGTCTAGCCGGTCAATCCAACCCGACCTAACAAGGTTTGACCCGTGTTTAAAAAAGTAGAAATAATTCGATCACCTTTTCACTCAAAACGCCTCGAATATTTAGCGTGTCACTTGAGATACTTGTAATTATACGAGACGCTTCAAGCGTTGTGTCAAAGTACCCTACTTGTTGGCGTAAAATAGCTTTCAAATATTTGGCGCGTATTCGATATGATTGTCTCTCTGCGGTTCGACCCCACAAAACCCTTCTGGTCAAATTCAAAATATAATTTCCCTTTAGAGTCACTTCATCTAAACCTTTAGTAAACAAATAATATCAAAATCTTCATCGAACACAAATATAACACAAATCGACCCATTTATACTCAAGACAAGCCGTGTGTCATGCCCCTAAATCATGATCAATAGTTCAAAACCATCATGGTGAAAAGTACCATCACATGAAGAACATTAACTAACCTAGAAAAGCGCCCGCACCCACAACAATCGCGATATAGACAAACGCGAGGGCGTACTGCAAAACAAACGACTTAGTTACACGACGTCCCATTATTTTCATGTCATGATTATGACTTGTACGTACAAAGAACTAACCTGATTCACATCTTCAAGTGTTAAAGAAGATATAGAAGCATAACCATTCATCAAATGGCTCAAAACCAACATCATCACAGACACACTTAACCCGTCAACAAAGCACCCACATGTTCCTAGTGACATTAACACTATGTCGTTCCAGTCCGCGTGTTGGAATACCATCCATACTAATCCACGTGGCGCCTTCGCCTTCTCATGGCTCTCGGGTCCGTTAGACGAGTCGTTGGTTTCCTTGAGTTCTTTGTTATCTTTTTCCATTTGCTCCTATTAACTTCTCTCTTGAACTAGTGGATATATTGTGACTGCATATATAAACAAGATTAACATGAATATCCTAACTTTGTACATCTATATTATTATCACTAGGTTATAGACCCGTGTATTACATGAGTTGAATAAGAAAAATATTAAATATTTGTTAATAAAGAGTTGAATCTGTAAAACGTTAAGTATAATTGAAATTACGTATGAGTAAGTAATTTGATTAGCTGGTAAAATAATTTTATTATTTTCAAAACTTTCATTTTAAAAAAGTATTGCTTTGAAAATTTTTATTTTTTATCAATATCTTGTTGTTTAAAAACTCCGGATTTATTTTATAAAAATGTTTTTATATATGACTTTTATTTTTTAAAAAGATTGATTTCAAATATTTCATAATTTAAAAAAGTTTCCTTGTTTTAGAGAAAATTCATAGTTTTAGACAATTTTGATATTGAAAAAAGGTAATTTATGATCAAAATACTTGATTTATGACCAAAATACTTTAGTTTTATCTGATGAAAAATTGTCTTTTAAAAATTATTGATTCAAAAAGGACTTGGATTTATAATATAGAAAGAAAAAAATTTAAAAATTAATTATTTGATTTTTTAAAATGGAATATATAGTTTAGGTGAAAAAATAAATGAGAGAGTGATTATGAGAAGTGAACAGGTGAGCTTGAATTGACATAAATAAAAGTTGTTTGTTTATCTAAAGTTTTTAATAAACAACTGTTTTAAATTGATTTTGCGTTGTGCTAGAATGAATTCAGATTATCACATCCATCGCATGACCCGTTAATAAGTATCATGAACAAAATCTTGTAGAGCCGTATTTTCGTGTCATAATAATAGTAACATTTTACATAGGTTATAATAGTAGTGTTACATCATTCGAGTGCGTTTATATAAGTATCATGAACAAAATCTTGTAAAACCACGAGAATTAATACCGTAGTTTATAATTTTTAATTTTATACTTTTTTTACAAAGTTGTGTGTTTATCTACATTAAAAACCATGACAAAAAACATAAAAAACCCATCTTAATCCGCATATGTTTTCAATTTTTTTGTTTAGCTACAAATACGTAAGATAACATAACTTATATATGACTTACACATGTGTAGATTACAAATTATTTATTGTTTTCTTTTAAATATATTTTAGTTATTATTTATATAAAAATTAAAATTTTATATGTTGATAAGAGTTCTTATAGTTCTGAAGATATTTGTAAGTTGTTAAATTATCCTAATTCTATAATAATAATAGTACAAGTAATAATAATGATAATAAAATGATGATGATGACAAAAACTGAAATGATAAAATAAATATTAAAATGAAAATAACCATATAATTTTCTTTGATAAAACAAAATAAGTTTTGCTACACCCGTTTTGTCACGTGTCAGTATCTAAACAAATCGATAATTTAATTATTACATTAAATACTAATGATATTATTTATATTCTTTTCAAATTACAAAACAATTTTTTATATTTTTGAAACATGTTTCTTTTTCATTAAAACATATTTGTTTTAAAAATAAAATTTTGTGAAATATGACGTATTGTCAAATGTTATTTTTTCACACTGTTTTATCACGTGTCACTATCAAAATAAATCAACCATTTATAATAAAATTAAATACTAATTATATTATTTTTAATTGTCGAATCATTCCTTTAGTCAACCACTTATTCTATTCAAATGAATTGAATCATCTATTTTTAATGGTTCAAGAACAAGACAAAATTATCCGACCTAGATTTGATTTTTACAAAGTGATATGCTAAATTGCTAATAGATGATGATTTCCTTAGTTGTTTATGGTCCCAATCATTGCAATACTACCAGTTTTGGAATCTAAACTTTGGACACACACCAACCAGTTGTAGAATAGGAACCGAACATGTTTGGCAATGATGCTTATGACCTATTATCCAAATGCTATTTGGTTATCTCGGTATGGTAAATGGCATCTACTTTTTTAAAAGTCAGGGGTTGAAATCATATAGTACGTTAGCTGTAAAATATAATTAAAAATAGATTAGATGATGCATGAGTTTGCTATTTAAATGAACTTATTATTTATTAGGTTCAACTCTTTCCTAAGTTATTGTTGTTGGTTGCTTAGGGATGATCGCCGGTGGTATCACATGTTATTATACATCCCTAGTTCGTTATGTCTTCACCTTTTTAACATGTTCAATCTCATTTTATCCCTCATGCCAAGTATGTAGTGTTTTGCTAGACTTTTGCCATTTTTTTTAAAAGTTTGAAAGTGACAAGTTTTTATTTTATGTATAGGAAACATCAGTGAAAATATGATTTTTTTCATGGACACAAGTGAAATTATGGTTTTTCATTAGCTTTAAACACAAATAATTATATTAAATATGTGTAATATAGATAATTACTTTTAGGTTTACCTTCTCTTATGTGAGAACTTCACAATAAATCAAATTATGTCCAAGACGAAGCTTAAATAAATAAGAAGTTTTGTTGTTGAAATGTGTAAAGTTATGAAAATTAAGAAAATAAATGGAAGTTGTTCTTACTATATTACACATACAATGAGCGAAATACCCCAACTTGCACTCCACTTACGTGGACGTGTGGCTACGCGAGTGATGAAGTTTGTGTGACGCTTTAATGATGCACCTTGTACCCTTACATGGAGCGAGGTTGTTGTTGTCACACTCCTTAATTGGTAGGTTATTCCTACTCCTATACGGTTAATATTAAGAAGTTTCAACTAATGTCATGAATCAAAATTATGATTTTAGTTGTCAACTTCATTTACTTTCTACAATTATTAAGTTACGGAGTCCTTGTTTTGGATTCTAAAACATACATACAAACAAGTAATATGTCTCGTTTATTACGATTTAGTAATAAAAAAAGCAATTCAAAGTAAAATAAATAAGACAAATGTAAGAAATAAAAAAAAATAAAAAAAAAACCAAAACAAAAGAAAACATAGACAGCAGGAGTCAAACTTGCAAGATACAAAGTGAACACCATCTTTAAGTATAAACTTAGAAATAATAGTATTATTATGTGGAACCAGAGTCGGGACATTAGTAAATGAGGGTATATATAATTTATGCAATTCTTAAAGTTACTTGATTGTTTAAGTTTTACTACGTAAAGGCTATTCGTTATAACAACTTTGTACTATTAGCAAATTTGTTTGTGATAGAAATTTGTTATCGTAAACTAAAAGTACAAAAAATATATCTCTACCAACAAATGAAAGTGTTATCCGGATTAGAAATAAGAGAAATTAGATTTTACTAATCTAAACCATCACCTATTGGCCGGTAATAATTCATATTATCAGTTTGGCCGATAATAACTGAAACTTCTATTTTTGTTGTCAATGACAATCTTAATGTCATAATAATAATTGATTTACACTTGATTTTCATTTCATTTCAATTCATTGTACATTTCCGTATTTCACTCACAATCATCATCCTGACCAAAATCAAGTGTAAAGTAAATATAAATCAATGAAGAATCTGTTATTAGAATTGCCCTTGAAAAAAAAAGTAAAATTATTATCGACCAAATTGATTGTATGAATTATTACGGACTAATAAGTCATATTTGAATTATTAAAATTCAATTTGCATAAACAATAATAAAGTAACTTTTTTATTATGGAAAAAAATAATGAAATGTCAAAAAAAAGCAATCATACTTATACCATCCACAACACAAAAAGTGTTTAACTTATGATCATTTCTTCATAAGCTTGTTTAGAAATAAAAAAATATCATCATCAACGTATTTAAAATTATTTTTTTATTTTTTATTTAGTCCAAAACTTAATTTTTATATAAAACCTTGAAATATTACATCATGATAGCAGGTAGGCGGGCAACAAGCTGCGCCGCCACCCCTTTTTGAATTGCGAACCCTAATCTACTAAACACATATCCTTGCTCCTGTGGAGTCGAGACATTGCTATGAATAACCCGCTGGACCCTGGTCAAGAAACGAATAGCCTCCGTAGCCAAGGAGCCAAATGTATCGAAAGCCAAAGGGACAAAAACATGTTGGTTTTCTTCACATACCTTAACATGTTTTTTCACATTTTTCGCTTCAGCCTTTTTAGTAGTCTGTCTAGCTAGAAACCCATTATCCCTCAATCCCACCAGGGGGGATACCCCAGTAAGGTCAACATAAGCGTGTTTTCCTTGGGCCCAGCCAAAGACGAGCGAATCCGCCGGTCGCAAAGTGGATCTCCCAATCGCGGGGTCTGTAAGGAAGTTCACAGGGGCTTCCTTTTTTGCTGATATTCCAGCCCGCCTTAAGATGTCCCACAAGACATCCCTCACCCAGTCATGTCGGTATTTGAACCCAGGAAGCTCCTTGCAATGAACTGCATGTTCCTCAAATTTATCCAGACAAGCTTTGTGACAGATCGGACATGTTTCGTCTTCAGGGTACATTGGGATTATCAAACGGTACTTAAGAATGGTCCTATATTCAACAGCAGACATACATTGGCCCAACCCAACAATCGGGATAACAATCAAAAAATCTTGGGCATGAGGACCTTGCAAGCATTCGATAACCGCCTTCTGGCGGGGGGACAACCCAAAAGCTTCTCCAAAGCTCTGAACGATTTTCCCAAACAGGGCATTCGTCAAAGTTTTTACCTAGCTTATATCTTCGACCGAATTATTATTGTATTTTTACCTAGCTTATATCTTCGCCAAATAATAACTAAATTATTATTGTATTTTTACCTAGATTATATCTTCGACCGATATTCCATATATATTTCATTCGTCTTTTGTTTTGGTTTCGGCCCCATGATTCCATATTAGGTTCGTTATCCTTAAAAAGTAGTTAAATAACTTGATACATTACTATGTTTGGAATGAATATAGTGTTTCTATATATGCCCTATCTTAATATTCCAATTTTTGAGTTAGGTTTTAGATTTGTCCATATATTCATATATCTAGTCTCTATAACAACGTAGGGTACCATTGAAAATGTTACCACCTATGATTCCAAATCATCCTCTTTTTCTTGTTTCTAGTGACCAAAACAAAGACTCCTGCTCAAACAGAATCATAATGGTTTTTCTTTTAGATTGTTTTAATAACTAATCTGACATTAAACTTTTAATATGTTACATACGTTACCTTTCCTACATGTGACAAAATATAATATGGGTGGTAATGCAATGGTTTAGAACGGGTTATAGTAATGATAGCATTTAATACGAGTCGCATAAACAAGCAAACATTTTTTTTTTGTTTAGCCTTCTTTACTTCATTAACAAATACTAGGATTCACGCCGGTTTCAGGTAGTGATGTTCACTCCAGTTAGAACATTATTTAAGAAAGTAAGTACTACAGACGTCAGAAATTTCCATTGGATTCGAAATTCAAAACAAAAGTAATTTAAAATTTCGTCTGATAATTTAGCGAAAGATTTGTGATGGAACCCATGTAAACCTAAAAACAGAAAAAATTGATTTTGTTAGAAAGTTTACCGATTGATTTCCAGTGAATTTTACGAAGGATTCCAATAATTCCAAAAAATATAATCTTGTAACTGTTGTTAGGAAATCCAACAAAAATCCAATTATGATCATCGATGTATCTCAAAAATCTTAAAAGAAAATGAAAAAAAATTTCAGTTTTTGGTTGTCGATAGATAATTTAAATGTGTCAAGTTTAGATTTATGATTTTAATCATATTTTTAAATTTAAAACATCATTTTTACAAGGAAAATTGGTTATCATAGGTTCCAAATATAGCTAATTGGTAACTAAAGGTTCCAACTTTCAATTTGGTAACCACAGGTTCAGAGTTATATGTTATTGGTTGTCATAGGTTTCCGTCTACCAGACCCTTAACACCGTTAGGGTCTGGTGACGTGGCGTTCCAACATGGCAGTAAAATGGTGATGTGGCATCCAACATGGCAGTAAAATGGTGATGTGGCATCCAACATGGCAGTAAAATGGTGACGTGGCGTTACATGTTGGATGCCACATCACCATTTTACTGCCATGTTGGAACGCCACGTCACCAGAC
>BJCN01193047.1:0-11661 GCA_018326445.1 Flaveria brownii
TATATATATATATATATATATATATATATATATATATGTATGTATGTGTATATATATGTATGTATGTATGTATATATATATATATGTATGTAAGAATGTGTGTGTGTATACTACAAAAGATAAACAAGATATACAAGAGAAACACAAAATACAAAAGAAAAAAAACAAAGTAAACGAGCAAAAAGAAGCCAAAGAGGCTATATAGGAATGAAAGATGTCAATGAGTACATTAATAAAAGACATATCATAGACATTGATAATATTTTCATCTTTAAGAATGTGTTATGACACATGGGACAAAAAACAAAATATGGGGCATGTAAGTCCTAAAAATTTTGCGAGGGCAAAACATAAGTCCGTCTGGCAGTTGATAAGTCCTACAACTTGTTACTATTCTCTGATCATACTAGATAAGGATTTTGTTGAATTTTTTGATTGTAGGATCCATTGAACTCATATAACTTAACCAAAACATGATAAAATCACAGTTTGTATGTCTAAGTAAAACTTGAAGTCTAAGTTTAAAGTGAATATATTATATTAACAATTAACGTAACTAGTATTATTTAAAATAATGCTCGATAATGCTAATGATCAACTTCTTTGAAATATGATCCTATACTTAAAAATTTACAAAATTTTTATGTTATTGTGTCAAATTGATTTTTATTAAAAGGTGTATTTTGTTTACTTGTTTAGATTTACTTTTAGTTTTACAAAATGTTTAAAATTAAGGGTGTATGAATAAAAGAAAACACTTAGTTAAACATAATCAATTTTCATAACAATTCAAAAAGGCTCATTAAGTTATTTAAAACTGAAGATTAAAAAGTTGAAAATTTAAAATCAAATGAACTTGTCGCTTGTGAAAAGTTCAATCCATGTGAAAAGTTCAAAAGGATGCAAAAAGTCTCAGATGAGAGAACTCTGACTTCTCACGCGAGAAGTCAGAGTACTATAAAAGCAACAGTTGTTCGAAAAGTAACACTATTCGCATGAAAACTTCTTAAATTTCACTCTGAAAATTCTAAGTGTGAAAACTGTTTAAACCTTGATTATTGAGTCTACTAACGTCGCATTGAGATATCTTAGTGATTTATAAGGTATATTGATGATTTGGTTTAGATTTAAGTGTATTAGATACTTGATCGAGACTTAAAATGAAGAATACATAATAAATCGAAAATATTAATCTTGTTAAACCTTTAAAATGACTTAGGAGACACTTAATAAACAAGTTTTAATAGTTGAAACACTCTAAAATTGAATAATAAAAAATTAAAATTACACAGAGTTTTCGTTTGCGAAAAGTGTCATGAAAGTTGAACAGACGCAAGAACTTTTAAATTTGCATCGAACTAGTCGCATGAAATTGGACTTGTCGCGCGATAAGTTAATTTTTAGTCAAAGTCAGTTTCAAGCGAAAACTCATCTTGTCGCGCGAAAAGTTATCTCTAAAACTTAAAGCTTTCATGCGAGAAGCTGATGTTTTCACGTGAGAAGTTTCAATTTTCAAAAAAAAATTCTAAGTGTCAATTTCTGCTTTAATATGATTTTTATTTCATGTTTGAAGTATCTTTGTACCTATAAATTTTGTTCATGTTTCAGATGGCTAGACCATTGGTTTTTAATAAAAACCATAATGATGTAGCATATCTGGGAGATGTATCGGATCAAAAAGCATTATTTCTATCACTAATTGAAAGCCTGAAGTCACCTCGGATTCATTATGCCAGTTCATCTAATCCCACTTTTTTTATTGATGTGATTGATCAGTTTTGGAAGACAACAGATAATGAGATTGGTCAAGATAGAGAAATCTGTATATCTGCAACTGTGAAAGGAAAGAGGGTTGTTGTCATAGCTAAAGTGATCAACATTGTGTTATTACATGAAGATCAGCCCAACGCTCCAGTAAAGATAGATGATGATGCAGTAAGAGATTGCCTTAAGAGGATGGGATATGATCAAAGATATGCATCTCTTGAGAAGAAGTATCTTCCACCATTTTGGAAGTACTTATTTCATGTTGTTATCCATTGCCTAAGTAATCTAATGGCAGACATGGATAGTCTAAGTGCAGTTTTAAAATCTTTGCTGATTTCTCTTATAGATGAACTCCCTTTTAGCATATCAAAGGCTATTTTTGGTGAACTACAGAAGAATGTTATAGCCACAATAGGAAAGAAGTTTGTGATGTACCCACGGTTTATTCAGCTTATAGTGAATGTTTCTCATCCAGAGTCAGTTGTATCCAACTCATCCACCTATGTTGTAATGGTAATGAAGAAGGATATTTTCACTTATCTTTTAGGGGCCAGAGGGAATGCCTAGAACATTGTTAATTTTTCTAAGCCTGGAAGGTTTGTTGAAGGATTTCAAGCTGATGCATCATCATAAGAGAATTCTACTCCTCATGTTCATAAAGATGATATAGCTGGTACATCTACATCTACTGCTCAAGCTAGTGAAGCTGATACTGTCGGTCCATCCATGAGTACTACACATGAAGCACCTGAGAGTTCTCAGGGTGTTGAACGCTCAGTTATGGATGAGGTGAACACTTGTTTCACTAGCAGTGGGAGTGAAACAGAGAGTGATCAAGTGGGGAATGTTTTATATGTTTTACAAGAACATCCCAGAGTGTGAGAAACACCTGCCAAACTAACTACTGAGGAGCATGAGACTGAGTTTATTCCTGAGGAGACACCCGTTATTACCTGAGGAAGGAGGAAGAGAATGGCATGGAGGGCTAGTGAAAGTCCATGTGGTAGGGGTAAAGGATGAGGTGTGTTGAGGAAACGTCAGACCCCAATGACCACAGTGTTAACTAAGGATGTTCCTATTCTTAGTGTATCTGTCATACTTAGTGAGACCACACCACCAGTGACTGTCATAGAATCAACAACTGTAACATCAACTTCTATGCCCACTACTGATGATGTTCTGAGGACACCACCAATGGAGCAAACACATGATGATTTATTTGGTGATGTTGATTATTTCAACACTACTCCTAAACCCCAACCGCAAACAGAGTCTTCTACTTTATAACCAAGAAAAGGTTACTCAAAAACAGAGAGTTAGTGTACTTGTGAAGGAGATATTGGAGAAAACTCATATTATAGATGATTTATATAGGAGTATGGCTGAAAATGATAAAAGGAAAAAGAGTTTAGAGAGCCAACAACAGTTCATGTTTGGCTATGTACAGCTTATGGAACAGAACTTAAGAGATCTCACCTCATGTGTGTATTCATCATTCATTACAACAACATACCACTAAGGTTGGAGAATCGAGTGGACAACAAGATGTTAGTCCAGAACATGTTGTTAAGCCAGTCATTGATACAGAGTGTGCTATAGATCCAGTTGATACTCAAAGGACTACACACACAGCTAATGTTAATCAAGAGCCAATATTAGGTGTTCCAATTCAAGCTACTGAGGATCAACCTGTACTATTCACTGGAGAGGCTTTTGTGGAGCCTAAACATACGATGCCAATTCCTACCCTGGTTGATGATGATGACGACTTAGATCATATAGATTTTGATTTTGGTGATGATGATGAAAAAGATGATGATGATGAGGATAATGATGCAGATGATGATGGTGGTGGAAATGATGGTGATAAGGATAATGATAAGAAAGGTGATGACGATGATGATCAGGGAGGTGATATGGGTGCTCCTACTAGTACTGCTGGATCATCAGGGCCTGTTAATGTCTCTGGACCAGGTCCTGATGATACAGTAGGCTACACACCCTTGGATCCTGCTACAGAAGATGCCTATCAGAAAGAATTTTAGTCTTTCTAGTAGAAGTTGATTGCTGACGAAGAAGATGAAGGGTTATCTTCTTTTGTTGATCTTGAGGATATTACAGTGGATTAGAGAAACATATTTAGAAATAGTCTAAAAGACTTAATTTGAAACATCTTGGTTGAAGAGGGAAACATTATGGGGGAGACTATTGCTGAAGATACGACTGACTAGACAGTAGATCAAACTAATCAAAGTGATATACGTTAGGTCGGTAACCTTACTGTTATAGCTCTGCTATCGCTAGCTTACATTGACATGTCGAGACATTCCAAACCTTTTACAAGGTACGGAAACTCAGAACCTATTATTAGTTGGGAGTATGATGAAGAAAAGAAGATGTACGTGATAAGGAGGAGAGAGGAAGCTATTGAGTATTATCAGGATGAACACAACTTTCATACACAAAGAGCATCAGATTTATATGCTATGAGTCATGTTTGTTTCATTAATCCAAGTAATTACGGAAAAGGAAATTGGATTAGGAACCTGATATAGAGACACAGCAAAACCAACTTTAAGGACTTCAAAACTGCCAACTCTAAAGTCATTGAAGATGAGACTCGGATTGATCCCAACACGAACAAACCGATGAAGATCAGAATTTATAAACATCATAGGTATGCGCAAAGATCCCTATGCATGCTCCAGTGCCGGTTAATAGCTTATCAAAGCTTATATGGTGGAGTTGAGAGAAGGAGACGGGACACCCGTTGATACATTATGTAGACGACCTTGTGGATTTGCTCAAGTTTAGAAGAGAAGAATTGATGAGGCTGTAGGCTTGTCATATTACAGCTGATGAATCTGTTCATCATTTAACAGCACAGTTTAGCAGTACAACTAATGAGGCTCTGAGCCCGATAAGCGAAACTAGTGGTTCTCCCAGCGAAACTAAGAGGAGTTTAAGCGAAACTATAGTTTCACTAGTAATTTGCTAGTGCCTAGGTTTACCAGTAGATCTGGCGAACCTAGGAAATTCCAATGAAAGTTGGGCGCACCTGGCAGTGAAACTGTCATGCGAAACTAGCAGCGAAACTACCACGCAAAACTGATAGCGAAACGGTCAGCGAAACTAATAAAGAATCTAGCAGCAAAACTACTAGCGAACTTTCTAGCGAAACTGTGTAAAGAATGACCCATTTGTGTGTTAACTTATATGCAAACTATGTGACCTGATCATAGGCTAGGTAATTTAACGCAATGTTACTTATCAACCAGGTCAGTTCTAGATTTTACAAGTTTTTCCATGTTTAGGGGCTATTATGCATAGTAAACCTAAGATTTCGAAAGCAAATATTTCAAGAGGTTTTAACAGGAAAACAAATTTTCCAATATATAAAAATTTTCACGCTTACCTGGCAGCCCGGACCTGGCTAGGGGCATTGCCCCCTGGACCCCACTAGGAGCTGCTGCCCCTGGAACCCCGCTATCAGAAGCTACCGCCCCCAAACCCCCACTGTTCCGTGGAGGGTTGGTTATATGGTTTATTACTCATTGTTGCTAAAATATGAATGCATAGACTAAAAGTTTAATTCTTATCATGTATAAATATATGTATAACTAGAGATGGAAGTGAAACTTAAAGAATTATTATCGAGCTCATAACATTGTACCATTGTCATAGTAAAGTCTTGTGTTTGTCACAAGCATATACAGAGTAAACACTTGTGTTTGTCACAAGCATATACAGAGTAAAGTATTGTGTTTTTCACAAGTATATACAAAGTAAAGTCTTGTGTTTGTCACAAACATTGACATAGTAGAGTCTTATGTTTGTCACAAGCGGGGGATCAGTCCCTTGGGCAGATCCCGGAACATAGTAACTGGTAATTGATGGGTAAAGAAAAGTAATAGTTAATAATTAAGTAAAACTCTTAATGATAAAGTACTGATAAATTAATAATCTGTGTATAGTAGATGCTTAGTTATGTGATGTTTAAATTTTAGAATAATAAAGTAAACCTACGACTCACTCAGCAAAGCTGACTTTTGCACATTAGTCTGACAGGTGAGATATAGGGCTTAGAGGGATGGGAGCATGGATCTAAAAGCTTCTTGGAAACCGAAGACTAGCATTCCTATTCAGAAGATCGTTAAACACTCTTTCAAAAAAAATTTCATCTACTTAAGACAACGTTAATTATTTTTCTTTGAATTATGTCATGAAAAATTTGATCTAAAGTAATTTCCGCTGCAATGTTTACTTACGTAGATGCTTTAACATAATGTTATGCTGTGAATGACCAACTGTGGGGCTTTCTGCTATTAGGGGCCTTACAAGTTGGTATCAGAGCAAATGTTTATGTGATTTGGGAAAATATATTTTATAAACCTAAACTTAAACAGAGAATAGGACCAAGTAGAAGGATGCCAGTCCAAGAAGCTCCATGCCAAGAGGTAATGAAATATGTTGTAAATACTATTCGGATAGGTAGTGCCTTGTTACTTAAGTTAGAATTGAGGATATGATACGATAACATTAACTGTTGTGCCTACCTGAATTTATGTGATCTATATGTGCGTAGAATAGGGATAGTAGGTTCGAGTATTAGTGTGGCTCATGATAGGAGAGTTTGGAATATGAGAAGTTCTGTAAGTAGTTAATCATAACTGGCCACGGTTATTAAAAATTTATGAAATTTTTCATGATCTGAACTTGCCTTGACAAACCACATTAACATTCCAAATCTTATAGGAAGTAGTGAGATGGCACCAAAGAAAGCGGTTCTAGCTATGGCCACTTGGAGAAGCACTAGGGGATGGCCTCCTACTAAGGCAAAAGAAGCAGCAAGAAAGGTTGCGAAACCGGTAGGAAGGTCAACTAGAAAGCCAGTTAAGAAACCGGTTGAGGAGAATATTGAGTTAGAAACGGTAGCCGAGGATCCTAATACTAACTGAGCAGAGCTGAAGGAAATAGTGAAGGAAGCTATTGCCCAAAAGGTGCACCAAAACCTATATGGTGTGATGCCCGCCTTGCTTGATTAGGTTGTGGAACAGGTCAAGGGCGACGCTAAGAAGGATGCGGCTTTAAAGAAGGTTGATAAGAAGTAAGTGGTCAAGACTGAGAAAAAGGGTGATGAGGAAGACCGTTTGGGTAATAAAGACGACTCTGAGGTTAAGGAGGTGGCAAAGGGGTACAGCTATGGGGCTTTTCAGAGGTGTAAGCCTCAAAATTTGATGGTACCGGTAATGCTGCTACTGCCCAGTGTTTGATTAGGTAAATAGAAGTCGTGCTAAGGATCAGTGAGTGCCAAGAAGATCAAAAAGTGAAGTTTCATTCCATTCACTTTTGGACCCAACACTGTGTTGGTGGGATAACATTGTTGACCCTCTTAGGGAGGAGGCTATTAAGAGGATGAAATGACCTAAAATGAAGAGATTAGTGATAGAGTAGTACTGTTCAGAAAGAGAACTTGATAAGATCGAAAAAGAGTTTGTGAGCTTGGAAGCTGGTAACATGACACATCAAGAATACACCATGAAATTCAATGAAATGGCACGTCTGGTGCCTGACTTGGTGATTCCTGAATCCAAGAGGATTAAGAGGTGCATACAAGGGTTTCTTCTGGACATTCGTAGGGACATGGTCACTTCCCGACCTGGTACTTTTAGGTCGGCAGTGGATCTCAGTGGAAGGTTGTATGATCATCGAAGGTCGGTAGCAATGGACGAACCAAGAAAGGTTGGGAACAATAATGGAAAGAGATCCGGAAGTGGTAGCTATCAATCGGGGAACAAGAAAGAAAGGGTGGATGCAAAGCAGGTGATTATGAAATAGGTTGATGAAATGAAGGAGTATGGGAAGTGTGGGAGGAGGCATCCGGGAAAATGTCGAATGAGTAGCTATGGATGGTACCGATGTGGGAATGCTGGTCACATAGCTAGAGAGTACTCAGGATGGAACAGGTGCTTCAACTGTAATGAGTCAGGGCAACACAGCAAGGATTGCAAGAAGGCTAAGCCGAGGAGCTCAGGAACAACCAGGAATGATGACAAGGGGTATGATGGAAAGCTCAAGGCCAGGGCAAGGGCTTACACTATGAACAAGAAGGAGGCAAGAAAGGACCCGGACATTGTGTCAGGTATGTTTCTCGTTAATTATGTTTGTGCCTCTGTATTATTTGATATTGTTACCAGTAGGAGTTTGTATCTGTATCTTTCAGTGCTACCCTAGATAGTCAAACTAGGGAAATAGATGACACTTTTGATGTAGAAACGGGCGATGGAAAATCCATTAGAATAGTCAGGGTGTTAGAGGATTTCCACATAAAACTAGGAGGTCATTACTTTCCTGCGCAATTGTTTGCCATGACCTTAGGCGGTTTTGACATCGTACTAGGAATGGATTGGTTAGCTGCCCATGATGCTAACATAATATGCCAGCAAAAGATAATCTGATTAATGGCTCCTGATGGTAGTCCAGTTATGATATACGGTGATGATGTCTACAAAGTGCCAAGGATCATTTCTATGATCAAGGCGGAGAAATGTATGAGATGAGGGTGTGCGGCGTATCTAGCGTTTGTCAAAGATGTTAAAGATAAAGCAAAGGAGTTGTCAGATGTACCAGTGGTGCATGATTTTCTTGATGTAATCCTGGAGGATCTACCATGAGTACCACCGGATAGAGAGGTAGAATTTCAGATTAATCTATTATGAGGAGCCGAACCCATTGCCAAAGCACCCTACCTCCTAGCCCTATCCAAGATGAAGGAGTTGAGGTCGCAACTTCAATAACTTCTTGATAAAGGGATTCATTAAGCCCAACATTTCTCCATGGGGTGCTATGGTGTTGTTTGTCAGGAAGAAGGATGGCAACATGAGGATGTGTATAGATTATAAGGAACTGAATAAGTTGAGCATGAGGAATCGATACCCTTTACCCAGAATAGACTATTTGTTTGACCAGTTGCAAAGTGCAAGTTGGTTCTCCAGAATAGATCTCAGATCCGGGTATCATCAGATAAAAGTAAGGGAGCAAGATATCCCAAAGACAGCTTTCCAAACGCGCTATGGACACTATGAGTTTCTGGTTATGTCTTTCGGGCTAACCAATGCTCCTGCGGCATTTATAGACCTAATGAATCGCGTGTGTCGATCGATGTTCGACAGATCGGTAATAGTCTTCATCGATGATATCTTAATATACTCAAATAACGATGGAGACCACGCTTGTCATATCAGGGAAGTGCTAGAAACATTATGAAAGGAGAAATTGTATGCAAAGTTATCAAAATGTGCATTTTGGCTATGTGAGGTGCAGTTCTTAGGGCACGTTATAAATTCAAAAGGGATTATGGTCAATCCAGCAAAAGTTCAACCAGTTACACAATGGAAATCTCCAAAGATGCCATCCGAAATCCATAGTTTCTTAGGATTAGCTGGTTATTATAGAAGGTTCATCAAGAATTTCTCAAAGATAGCCTCCCCATTAACAAGGTTATCAAGGAAGAACGTGGTGTTCGACTGTGGAAAGAACCAGGAAGATGCATTCCAAGAATTGAAGGATAGATTAACCAAAGCGCTAGTACTGACCTTACGAGAAGGAGATGAAGAACTAATGGTATACTCTGACGCCTCTTACTGCAGGTTAAGCTGTGTGTTGATGCAAAGAGGAAAGGTTATAGCTTACGCGTCTAGACAGCTAAAGGACACGGAGTTCAATTACCCTATTCATGATTTGGAACTTGCAGCAGTGGTGTTCGCATTGAAGATATGGAGACATTATTTGTATGGAACTAAGTGCACTATATTCACCAACCATAAAAGTCTAAAATATTTCTTTGAGTAAAAAGATTTAAATATGAGATAGAGAAGGTGGTTGGAGCTGATAAAGGATTATGATTGTGAAATCCATTACCATTGAGGTAAGGCAAATGTGGTAGCTGATGTCCTGAGCCGAAAGGAAGGATATTGACCAATTTGAGTGAAGGCGTGCCAACTAGTAGTGACCCTAGATGTTATGAGGTTGATAAACGAAGCTTAGGTGCAAGCCTTGAAAGAACACCAAATAAAGAAAGAAATGATGGTGGGAAGGGCCGATGATCTAGTTGATAACACATTGGGTGTGAAGACCATTTATGGTAGGATATGGATCCGAGGTATGGACATTTACAAGAGAAAATTTTTGATGAAGCACACAGCACTCGCTACTCAATACACCCAGGAGCAAATAAGATGTACCATGATTTGAAGAAAGATTATTGGTGACCCAGAATGAAGAGAGAGGCAGTTGCATATGTAAATAAATTCCTAACATGCCTATAAGTGAAGGTTGAGCACCAAAGACATTATGGGTATGTTCAACCGTTGGAAGTGCCAGAATGGAAGTGGGAACATACTACCATGGATTTTATTACTAAGTTACCATGTACAACCAAGGGTAATGATGCAATTTAGCTAGTAGAAGACATGTTGACTAAGAGTGCTTATTTCTTACCCATCAAGGAAGCAATCAGTTCAGAGAAGCTCACGGAGTTGTTCATCAGAGATATAGTTGCACGGTATGGTATGCCTGTATCGATTGTGTCAAATAGAGACACACAGTTTACCTCTAAATTCTGGAGGAGGTTTGACGAAGAGATGGGACAAGTTGCATATCAGTACCGCTTACCACCCGCAGACTGATGGTCAGTCCAAGAGAACAATACAGACACTGGAAGACATGCTACATTCATGTGTTATGGACTTTGGTGGTAATTGGGATAGCCATCTACCATTAGTAGAATTTTCATACAACAATAGCTATCATGCTAGTATCGAAATGCCTCCATATGAAATGTTATACGGGAGACGATGCAGAACTCTAGTTTGTTAGGGTGACGTCGTATTAAAGGATTTGGGAAGTTTAGAGGTTATAGAAGCCACAACGGAAAAGTTAGAGAAAATCAAGGCTTTCATGAAAGCTGCGAAGGATAGACAGAAATCATACACCGATAAAAAGAGGAGACCAATAGAATTCAGGATGGGTGATAGGGTAATGTTAAAGGTGTTGCCATGGATGGCAATATCCGATTAGGAAGAGGGGGAAATTGAGTCCCAGGTTTATTGGACCATTTAAGATACTAGCACGAGTTGGGGATGTAGCTTACAGGCTAGACCTTCCAGAAGAGTTAAGTGGGATTCACCTTACCTTTCATGTGTCGCACCTGCGGAAGTGTTTGGTTGATGATGTGATGGTTGTGCCTCTCAATGATATTGAAGTGGAAGAAAAGCTTGATTATATGGAGCAACCGGTCGCCATTTTGGACAGAAAGGTGAAGAAGTTAAGAAACAAAGCGATCAGACAAGTCAAGGTACAATGGAAACACCGAAAGGCGTCAGATGCCACATGGGAATCTAAGGAGGAAATGAGACAACAATACCCCAATCTGTTTAATGACTAGATAGGTTTTGAGGATGAAACCAAAATAAGGGGGAAGACTTATAACACCCTAAAATATCAAAACAACCAACTTAGTAATAATGGGGTCAAGTCGATATAAAACAAATATATATATATATATATATATATTATCTTAATAAGCAAATGAGAAGGGCAATATAGTCTTTTCACCTAAAACTCTTAAAATTAAGGGATGTGCAACTCTTATAGCACATGTTACAACTCACACAGCTTTCTTGACCCCCAAACCCACAACCCTGTTCAAAGAAGTCACTTTCAAACAACCTCCTCAATTCAAAATTCAAATACTCACATTCCCAATGTTCTTTTACAACGGATGTCGGTGCCCTAACCCCTTAATCACCAACGCATTTAAAGCTTTTTTATACATTCCGATTGAATCATCGACGCCGATCTCTCTTAGAGCGTACACATCTTCTCCGGCGGGGG
>BJCN01193103.1:0-10374 GCA_018326445.1 Flaveria brownii
TTCGAGTGAGTTGCAGGTCCGCGGTAGTGGGGAGGATTTAATTGTGTGTTTGAGCTCGTTTTAAGCGAAATTGAGAATGGGAATAGTTTAGAAACAGATCTATGGTAGTTTATACTCGTTTAATTTGATTAAATTAAGTTGTTATTGCGATTTTTGGGTGTAAAGGGGGCCGACATAGTGAGTGCGATCGGGGAAGGAAAAGGAGTGGTTGAATTTGATCTAATCGTGTTCCCATGGGTTCGAATCTTCCAGGTAAGCATGTCGGGGGGTTTTAATCGAGTTGAATTCGAGTGGTTTTGGAGGTTTGTGGGTCGCCGGAGGGTGACCGGAGATTGGCCGGAGGCGGCGACGGGGTAAACGGGGGGGATGGTTTGGGTTTAAAAAAAAAATTACACTTTAGGTCCCTGTAGTTTAGATTTATTTTATTTTAAGCTGGAAACTTAATTTTTAAGTTTCATAAATTTCAAAATACCCCCCTGTACTTAATTTAAAAATATATATTTCTATAAATATTTGTTATTATTATTATTTATTATTATTGTTATTATTTATCATTAATGTTATTTTCATTATTATTGTTATTATTATTATTATTATTATTATTATAATTATTGTAACTATCAACATCGACGAATAAAATTTTTATCTTTTATTAATCAGAATACGCGATGTTACAAAATCCAAAAGCCATCCATCCCGACAGAGGTCGACGGAGGACTCGCCGGAGGTACGGTTGAGGTGGTAGGAGAGGACGCCGGAGGGGAGACGTCCGACGGGGAAGCCGTGGTGGGTGAGGACGGAGTGAGAAGAAGAGGGAGAAGAGAGAGAAGATAGAGAAGATAGAGAGAATATAAAAGGGGTGGGGTGTGGAGGAGAATTTTGTTTAATAATTAAGGGTATTTTTGTCTTTTCACTAAAACTAACGGAAAAATCTAACGTCGTCAGTGTGTTGGATTCAAATGGAAATAAAAATGAAACGTTAGGGATGCAAATGGTAATTTTGAAACCGTAGGGATGTAAATGGTTAAAATGAACAAACGTCAGGGATGCAAATGGTAATTTACTCTTTTTATAATGAATCAACGCTGGTTGTAGTAATAGTGTCTATAGACAGAGCTAGGTGTTGATGATGATGGTTGACAAGGAGGTCATGTGCATTAGTGGTGACGCTACTTTGGTACGGCAAAGGGAGTCTGATTAGGAGGTTTAGGGGCAAAATATCATCACGAGGGTGCCTTGAGGGAGGATGAGTTGAGGTGGAAGGTGAAAATGGTGGTGTGATCAAGGCGTTGAATTAGGGTTATGGTTTCATATGGTGCAGGTTGGGGCGACGGATGAGCCTCAGGTTGAAGGCTAGTGTGGTAGAATAGGATGAGTAGTAACACCGTCCCACCCTCTTCCATATGGTGAGGGATTGGTCTCTCTATAGTGCTATCGTTTACCTGTATCCACTTCCACCACCCTTATACCAAGAGTTTGTTTTGAGGCTTCTCGATCCCAACTTTGGTTATACTAGGATGTGTTAGTAAACTTATACTATTGTTGTTTTGAAAAGCATAAATAAACACGTCTTTTTGGTTGAGTGTCTAACCCATTTATTAAACGGGTTGTGTATGAGTTGTAAGTCCAACCTATCACCCTATTCAACTCGGGTCTTGTTTGATTGGGTGTCTAACCCATTTAATAAACAAGTTGTGTTTGAGTAGTAACTAGTAACTCTAACCTTGTTACACATTTTGTTTATGACCTATATAATTCGTTAATAACTTTATTCCAACTTGTCAACTCATTTACGACCCATTTGAGTTGTTTACAACTTCATTCCGGCAACACATTTACAACCCACCAACTTGTTTTGACTCGTCGATCAATTGTACTGGTTTAGACATATGAGTTATATGAGTTACACTAGTCATGTACTAGTTAGATGGTTTTGTAAGCATGTAACTTATTTCTTTAATAGAAATAAATATATGAATATATTTGGATTCATTAATTTAAACTTGAGATTACTAACATTCAAGGTGTTACTATTTCAAAGAAGGGAAGACTAGATCTAACAACGAAAAACTCATATAATCATCCCTTAAAGTCAGTAACTACTTACTTTGTAAGCCTGAGATTTATTTCAGCTTGATTCAATGATCGCTATACATCCTGTCAGTGGTTATACTATCTAGGGGCATCTAAATTTGGATATTCGAAAATTTTAAATAATATAGATATTCAAATTCTAAAAAAAAGTATGTATTTTTTTAACAATTTTTATAAAAATATAATATTTGTTATTGAAAAAGTTTTTGGATATCTAGAGTTTTTATAAAAATATCCTAAATACCCAAAAAATATCCAAAATTTTTAATTTATATTTATTATTTAATAAATTTCATAAAAATATTTCAGATAGGTTGGATATCCGAATAATCAAAAATTCTCAAAAAACACTATCCGAACTCAAAATTTCAGATATTCTAACTTTTAGATCCGAATATTTTTTAACATCCCTAATACTATTTGCGCTTCACTGCAGGTAGTAGACCGATTTTTAATAAAGTTGAAACAAATCTGCAAACACAAACATGTTATAAAAATGAGTGTTAAAAGCACAAAATATAAGCATGTTACAACGACATATTTGGTTTTTAAAAACACCGGAACCTAGACCGACTAGTTTTTAGTAAAACTAAGAGTTAATTACACAAATAGTCCTTGCGATTTGTTGAAAATAACAGGTTTGTGTACTAAAGGTTTTTATAAAAGGTTGGAATATTGTGTTTTCAAATTGTAACGAATTAAAGGTATTAACACTAACAGACATTAATTTTTCTGTTAAACCTAAGAGTATTTTTGTATTTTCACTGCATAAGAATTATTAATGTAACTTAAGGGACTGTTTGTGTCATTCAATATAGGAGTATTTTTTTAAATTACTATATATACACACAACACACATTATATACACACAAATAGTGTGTGTGTGTGTGTGTGTGTGTGTGTTCGATATTTCACAATCATCGCCAGCCCCCACTGTTGGGCCCTATCGCCGACCACCACCGCCAGCCCCACCATAAGCACCATCTCACCATCATCATTATCTCATTATCGCACCATCAACTCCATCTCACCATCATCATCATCACCATCATCTCATCATCACCACCTGGTACCATCCACCGTTAATTCATCTTCATTAAACAACCACTGCTTCCAACAAGCCTTTAATCAAGAATTTCCAATTAGGTAATGTTTAATTTGGGTTTTAAAGTTTTAAACAAATTAGGGGAAGTGGGGGAACCTACAATGTGTTTGGATCTGGTTGTGATGGTGTGGTTAGAGATGGAAGGGTACAACCAAGTTGATGGTGGGTGGTGGTGATGGTTTAATGGTGGTGATGGTGATCTGAATGGGAGTGGGAGACTGGGAAGGAGACAACATTGGATGGGTTGGCGTTTTTTGTTATGGGAGACTACGGTGGACTTTTTTTTGAACGACAAATTTTATTAAATCTAGGACATTAGCAAAATGCTAAGACCCATCACCAAATACATCTTACATTGGGAAACGATGAAAAGAAAAATTACACCAAGCTTGCCACGATAACTCCTTTATTCTTGCCCTGTGAACGACCCAAAGAAATGAGTTGTAAATTATCTCTTCAAGTACCTTTGCCACCGACGAACATTTAGCATTAAAAATCAAATTGTTTCGGCCCTTCCAAACAAACCAACAAGTAGCCATAAATATCATTAAAACAACCTTTTTATGTCTGGCACAGATAATGGGATCTCCAACATGTCTCTAAGTGACGATTTGATCTTTATGTCCTTCATACACCAAAGTAAGATTTGTTTCCAAATATTAACTGCAAATGGGCATTCCAATAAGATGTGTTCTATTGACTTATTAGCATCAAAGCAGAGGGAACACTCCAAGGAGTCCAGTGCTACACCCCTTTTCATTATCTCCTCCTTTGAAGGGATACCATTAATCCTTGCTCGCCAAATAAAACATATAATTTTAGATGGGATCCACGACAACCACTTCAAAGGATTAAAATCCACCGGAACTCTATTTGCTTCCAAAAGGTTTCTAAAAGCCTTAACCGAGAACTTATCTGACTCATCTCCCATTCATTGCCATTCGTCGTATGTATTACCCCTGGATATATCTTGTGCCATGTTCTCCAGGGTCCTGATTTCTTATTGTACCAATGACATACTAGCTCCCTTCTTCTACTTCCACATCCACGTCACACCATTTACATCCACTTTAATTCTTTCTGCTACTTTACAACCTTTTTCTTTCTCCATTTTGTATAGCTTTGGGCATATATTTTGTAATGTCCCGTCTCCTATCCACCAATCGGACCAAAAATTAATAGCCTTTCCATCCCCAAGCTTCCCTTTGATGAAATTTTGACTGCGGTGGACTTAGTGGTGGTTTAGATCTGAAATAAATGCTAACTAAGGTGGTGGTGGGGTGGTAGCTATAGTCGGTAACAATGGTGGTGGGCGGCAGCTATGGTGGGTAACATCGGTGGTGGTTTGAATTATTGAAAGAGACGTGTGCAGCTAGGGGTTGGGTTTTTTTAAGTTATAGGTAATTATGCAAATGGTCCCTCGATAAAAGGAGATATAAAATTACAAAGGTAGTCCCTTAAAGGGCATTTTATTCATTTTATCGAAATTTAACATAAAATTAATGGATGTTAGGCTTAGTGACCATTCTCGATACAAAATAAAAAACACAATACCCAAATCTGTTACAAAAAGAAACCCTTAATACCGAAACCTGTTACTTTTGATAAACTATAGGGACCAGCATAATTAACTCTAAAATTTATATAGTAAGTAGATAAAACTTAGAGTAAATTACTATTTTTCCCCTTTGGTTAGGGCCATTTAACCCTATTAGTCAAAAAATGAATCTTTTGATATATAGACCATGATATTGCATTTTATAACAGTTTTGCCCCTAACCACTAACTCTATTAGTTTTGTTAGTTAAGTGCAAGGGTATTTTGATCTTTCTTACTCTATGGGCTGTTTTGAAAGTTAAAAAGTTTTTTTAACATTGAAGGGATATTTATGTAATTATTTAAATTAATAAAAATCAACTCCAAGTTAAATAAATTTCTAATTATATATTTAAAAAATATACAATTAAAAATATATTTTTTATAAAAAGATACGGCGTTTTAAATCTTTTGTTTTTTCATATACGTCTTCTCCAGAATCATTAGTTTTTCAAAAAAAAAATAAAATCTTTCAACCATTTTAATGTATTTTGTTTCATTATACAATACAACATAGAAAATTTATTATTATTTTAGTTTTCTATATTTTTATAAACTTACTTTCAAGATCATTCCTTAGAAAAATTTCATTAAATTATACAATACAAGTTATAATATTTTTAAAATTTTGATCCTTTTAAAACCTTTTAAAAGCGTCATTTCTTAACTTCTTTTCTTAAAGCTTTGGTTTTTTTATAAACGTATCTTTTAAATTGTTCTTTTTTAAAATCATTCCTTTGCTTAAAATTTTTCGTTTTTCAATTACCACCTATTTCTAAAATCATTTATTTTTTAATATTTTTTTGCTAACGACTATAAGTAAATAATACAATATAATATATATTTGAAACAACTATATTTATAATGGTTATTTTTCAACTGCTATGTTTCTAAGTTTTTTAAATTCTTAACTTTTTTATCAAATTAGAATTTGTATCTTTTACCGTATAATAGAATGAAATATTTAAAAAAGGACGAACAGTATGAAAAAAGGTTGAAAAATGAATTAGTTTGGAAAACACATTTATAAAAACAAAATCTTTAAATAAGACACATTTATTTTTATATTTATAATACGTTTTACTAAATAATAATCATAAAAAATAACAATAATAACAAAATCACAAAAAGAATATTTATAACTTGTATTGTTTAATGAAATGTCAGATTTTAAAAAGTTTGAAAAACTAATCATTTTGGAAAATCGTTTATACAAATTCAAAAGCTTTAATTAAGACATAATTATTTTTATACTTATAACGTGTTTTATTAGATAATAAACATAAGAATAATGAAAAAACCAAAATAAAAATGAAAATTTCTAATTTGTATTGAAGCGAAAGATTTAAAGTATTTTTTTGAAAAACAAAATATTTTAGAATACCGTTTATGAAAAACAAAAGCTTTATAAAGGACAGATTTATTTTTATATTTACAAGGTGATTATTTAAATAATAATTATTAAAATAAAAAAGAATACTCAAACAACAAAAAAACCAAAGTACAAATAAAAAATTTACAAAAATGATATTAAAAGCATTTTAAAATATACAAATAAAAATATCATAAATAATAGAAAAAAATACGGTGGGTGTTGTTTTGTAAATTTGAGTAATTAGATAAGTAGTCACTTTGAAATTTACACAAATAACCCTTGCTATGTAAATGGATCGGATCGAACCGGACCGGACCGGTTTTGAAACGTGAAGCAAACCGTTTGATATACTTATTGTTGCAGTTGTTGTGGAGGCCAAGACCACCATCTTTGTTGAGCCGAGAGAAAGAGGAAGAAATTCTGAAAAACCTGAAGAAATACAGTAAAATTTACGACATTCAATATCAGGACGTTTCGATGTTGCTGAGTGAGCAAGACCATGAAAAGAGAAGGGGGTTGAAGGTTGACTGGGAAAGGCGGGTACATGAGTGGAAACGATACCATGAGGAAGAGAGGATGGAGAGGCAAATGCTGAGAGATGGTTAAGCTAGTGACGTCGAAGAAGCATGCGCGGCTAAAGAAGTTGAGGTTGAAGAATTGTTGGATGTGTCTGAACAAGTGATTCAGGATGCCCGAGAGAATTTTGCAGGTGATGTGGTTCAAGCTTCATGATTTTTTTTCTACTTTTTTTCTATTTATGATCCACTAGGTTATGTAAATGCTAATACACTTTTATTATCATTCTGGATTTTGAAATGAATATTCTAGCCGAAATCTTGTCTAATTACACAAGTCTTGTTATTATTATAAGAGAAAATGAGGATACATGCATTGAAATGGTTAACTTACAATTCCTCTTTAACATACTCACAAATCTATATCAATGTGTATTATTATGAGACTAGAATCCTTAACTGCTTGGAGAAACAAGTTGATTACACACCTTGATACTGCTAATCTATGCTAATCTATACGCGCTTTGGTGTATCATATTAAAAAGCTATGCACCTATATTATCATCTTTTTATTTAGAATGAGAATCAAGAGGTATGGGAGATTTGTGAATAGTTGATGACGATACACATTGTTAACTAACTCTCATGATGCATCAATAATATGGTCTATTCAGAAGGATGCTTAATCCATGCATGTGAGTGCTCTAAATAATATTTTAAGTGCCGTATATATGTTTTATGACTTGAAGTCCTACTCATTGTGACATCATATTAGTTGGTGATTTAGGGTGAGGCTCACACTCCCTGATGAGTCTAACTAAGGGAAGACAAAACTAGTTACCTGTAATCATAAATGCGACGAATCACATGCTTTGTGACATTAAGGTATGAGCGTGTAACACATGAATAAGTTATTTAACCTATGGGAAAACTATTGGAATTTGCATACGAGATTTAAATGTTATGGAAAAGAAGGCAAGAAGCAATAATGTACACATTGGCTTAAACCATTTTAAGCTTCTAACCATGGATATTTTTAAAGAAATTTTAAAAGACTAAAAACAGTCATAGTGTGTTTAGAGATATAGCCTTTGAAGTGTAGTAATAAATTGAAATGATATCAAGGATGAAAGGAATTGAGTAACTCCTACACGTATCCACCTCGAGCATTAGTTGTAAGCACCAAATTTATCTTCGGTATAAATATGTATGTGCAAATATAAGGATGAAGAAAATATTAAACGTTCACTAAAGATCCTTATAATTTAAAAGCTATTAGCAATTTGGTGCCTTTCAACATTTTTACCCAAGCAAAAACCAATTTGCTGCCACCAACTTAGAACTTGATACTTTTTCTACTACTATGTTAATAGATATGGCTTCAAAGTAAACTTTTATAAATATAGGACACTCATAGTGATAAAATGATTTGAACTACTTCTTGAGAATGTTTTTACCTGCTTTTTGTAAATGTTGACGACCATGGTTTCAAATCAAGAAGAGAGAAACTAACTAGAATGTCTGAAACCAGAGTACGTAATTCACTATTCATTTGGTTTATAATTAATGAACGAGTTTTTTCACCCCATGCGATGCGACGGAACCTTACAAACGTCAAAATTCGTTATGTTTTCTCTTGGAAATTTCGGAAGTGTTACAAGTTTATCCCCCTTATTCTTGTAACACCCCGAAATTCACAGGCGATAAGTCTGGGACCATATAAATAGATGAGTCACTTGTTTTGCCTTATCATTGAGCGAAAAGTTCTACTGTTAGAAAGAGAAAGACGCGAAGTAGAGAGAAAAAGTGAAGATTTGAGGTGTTTAAAATATGTAACTCGTGTAAAGATCCGTGTTATGTATCAAAGAATGGTTATTGATGAATATAATGCATGATTTTGTAGTCCCATTTGAAAAACTCTTCGGAAAGTTGGTTGGGTGTTATAATCTTTTAATGATGAGTTAGACATTTTTTACGCAAGTTTTTACCTTTTGGGTCTATTATGCGTACTAAAATACTTGTTTATACTTATGACGATGTTTTTTATGGAGATTAGTATGTTATTTCAGCCCTAGATGCGATTAAGCTGTGTTTAGGCAGGAATCATTAAGTTCTCGCACGATATGCTAGTTTTCACGCGAATTAATAGCTTTTGTTGCATGGGTTTTACTTTGGTGAGGTTCTTGCGTTATAGGCAAGTTTTTACGTGAGGGTATGTTGTCGTGTGGACTTAAGTTCTCGCGTAACTTGCTGTGTTATGTGCTATGTTGTCATGTTTTAACCGTTTTCAAATGATTAAGTTTTATGATAAATCTTTGCTTGGTATGCTACATATTACTGTAATTAAAATATTAACAGAAGTGAAAGATAATGATAACAAAAAATGGAACGTAACGAATGAATGAAAGTCTTGCAAGCAAAATGCATAGAGGTGGATAACCATGTTTTTGTTAGTTCAACTGAAGTATGGCTTAGCTAGCCTATGAGGATGCGCTTAAGGGGTCTAATCCTTGAGATTGACCATGAATGGTATGAGATCCTTGTCGCTCTACCCCGATACAGTAGTCAGCTTCGTGCATAAAGTTTGGGGGTTTATTTATAAGCCTCGACACAGTACCAGCTTCTTGCATGATATTGAGGGTCTAGCACATGGCACCGATCCACTATAGTGAAAGATAATGATGAATAAATGAAAGAAATGAAATAATGATAAAAGATAAAGAAATGAATATATTGATGTGTATGCATTTATGTATGCTCACGTATGTAAAAGGAAATGATTTTAATGAATGTAAAGTAGTTTATTATTAAACTAGAACTCATTAAGTCTTACTGACTTCGTAGGTACAAACAGTTTAAGTGACATAATTTTCAAACTTTTACGTTTAATTTGTATTTATATCATGCTCAATTTAACTAGTATGTTTCTTCATTTCGTTCATAATCATTATCGTATCTCGAATCAAATCCAAATCAAATGTAAAAAGTTATAAATTATATAATCGGGATGTTTCTAGTAATAAAAGTGAAAGTTAGGAGTGTTACCGGTCAAATTAATAGTATGGATTATTATCGACTAATAAATAATAGTTTGGATTATTAAATCCAATTTGCCTATTTGAAATAACAGGTTTAGGTATTAAGAGTTTTAAGTAACAAGTTAGAGTATTATGTTTTTAAATTTGTAACAATATTAGGCATTAAGAATAACCTAGCGTTAATTTATCTTGAGTTTTAAATAAAAGAGTAAATTAGTGTTTGCATCCTTGATCTTTTCTAAAAATAACTAGTTGCATTCCTAAAGTTTGAAAACGTCACTACGCCCACTAACTTTTCATATTTCATCCATTTGAGCCCAAATGACTAATGTCGTTAATATTACTATCAAACCCGCTACTGAAAAGACTAATTTACCCCTAAAAATTAAAATAATAAAAAACGACTTTTATCACCTACAAATACCCATACGCTATCTCTTTCCTCCCTAATCTCCATCACCACCACCAACCCAACACCAACACCACCATAGCCACTCTCCACCACCACCACCAGCTATTGTCACCACCATCATAAGCACGAGTCACCACTCCCACGAGCTCGGTCGCCACCGCCACAAGTTCCGGTCCCAAAGCCATCGGCTCCGGTCTGATCGCCATGGGCTCCGGTCTGGTCACCATCGGCTCCAGTCC
>BJCN01193184.1:0-16079 GCA_018326445.1 Flaveria brownii
AATTATAGACGTTTAATCGTACGTTGCTCACAACTTTTGGAAGCTTTTTGTCCGCCTTGTTTTCTAATCTCTCAGGTGAGTTTCGTGGCCCCGTTTTCATTTTAATTGTTTATAAACTTGGGGAAAAAGTATGCTCACTCTTTTTATGCTGTGAACTCATTTATTCTTGGGACTGTTTTGTTTACTGTTTTGTAAGTTTATATCTAGTACATGCATGAGTTGATGTATGTTTCTTTATTCACAACTATTTAATTACGGTGTGGAACCGACAAACAGTTATTGATAGTACTATTGGGTTGACACCCCCACCCTTGTTTGTTAGTATACTAGTTAGGACTGATAGTGGTCAGGAATGGGCCCTAGGGTGAATATGCTCCGACAAGATCTATGTGTACGTCGTATGTTTAGTTGTGATGCTCATGACTACATGTGATATTACGTGCTTATAACTGTTTACACTATGTCCTACCAAACTATTACACAACATCAATTTTTGTTTATATATTAAAACCTGCGAATTCACGAACAATATGTTGACCTTTTGAGCATATCTTTTCAGGTAACAATCATTGAGGATAACTAGGGATGCTGCCTTAGCGACAACCCTAGGATTTGCATTATTTAAACTTATTGGATGTCTCTGACAATTACATTGACTTTTATTTATTATTCATGATTTGTAAACTTGCTCCTGGGTTGTGGGACTTACAATCCTTTTGACTCTTTGGCTATGTTTGCCGTGGAATTAACTAACCACGACACAAGTCTCCATTTATGTCGGGTGACATCATGACATGTTGACTTTTCATCATTCAATGCATCTCTATTAATTAACAATATGTTATGATGATCACGTCCATTACATCCTCGTATTTTCGCTTTAAGCGGGGGTGTGACACATGAGAGTATCCTTCCACCAATGAATTGACATGCCCCAGATGTAGACTTTAGAGTTATATTGCTGCCACTATAGTCACTATCTGTATAAGCATACAAATTGAAGTCAGAATTCTTTGGATACCAAATGACTAGTTTAGGAGGACCTTCAAGATATCTAAGAATCCTCTTGACAGCAACTAGGTTTGACATCTTGGCTTGATATCTTTCATAAATGCATATGACAAACATTATATCAGGCCTGCTGGTTGTGAGGTACATAAGATACCCAATTAGAGCTCTATAGAGATGTTCATCCAGGCACTCCCCCTCAAGACCAGGACCAAGGGAGTGGTTTCTTGCTATGGGTGTTTTTGTAACCTTACATTCAGTCATGTTAAATCTTGTAAGTATGTCTTGTACATACTTTGACTGACTTATGAAGATGCCATTGTTAACTTGCTTCAATTGAATTCCTAAAAAGAAATTGAGTTCCCTAATTGCACTCATTTCAAATCTATTCTCATCACCCTCTCAAAGTCTTTGTAGAGCTCTGGATTAGTTGACCCAAAGATAATGTCATCTACATATACTTGAATCAACATCAAGTCATTCCCTGTTCCTTTGATGAAGTGTGATCCATGTATAGTACCCCTCTTGTATCCATACTGACAGAGATACTGACATAGTGTCTCATACCATTTCCTTGGAGCTTGGTACAACCCATAAAGAGCTTTATCAAGCTTGCAAATATAATCAGGATGATTTGAGTCTGCAAAGCCAGGTGGTTGTTTGACATACACCTCCTCATCAATCACCCCATATAGAAAAGCACACTTGACATCAAGTTGGTAGATCTTAAAATCCTTGGATGCAGTAAAAGCAAGGAATATCCTAACAGCTTCAAGCCTTGCTACTAGAGCAAAAACATATGTGTAGTTAATCTCCTCTTCTTATGTGTACCCTTGAACAACTAGTCTAGCCTTGTTCTTGATGACAAGTCCTCTATCATCTTTCTTGTTCCTAAACACTTATTTGGTACATATGGTGGTCTTCCCTTAAAGAAGAGGACATAGGTTCCAAACCTTTTACCTTTTGAATTGAAGCAGCTCCTCCTGTATTGCTTTAATCCAACTACCATCCTTCAAAGCCTCATTAACTTTCTTTGGCTCTATCTAGGACAAGAAGCAAGAGTATAGGCAAATATTTTTGTCATGGTTTTGTCCTCTTTTTCTCACCCCCCGTGTCAATATCTCCAATGATGTTTATGGTGGGGTATGACTTATGGATCCTGAGTTAAGGAATCATAACAAGTGGATTGGACAGATCTAAATTTGTGAAGTTTAGATCTGGAAATGGAGTGTCACCTACCATATCAGCACAGTTATCAAGAGAAGTTTGATCCAATAATTATGTGACATGATTGATGTTGTCTTACATGGAGTGGTTATAAGCATCAAGAAATTCTTGATCACTATCACCACCACTATTTCCTCATACATTTAAAGCTCCTTCATTTGAGTTCTTTGCCTTTAAGCTGGAATTTGTAGGCACCTTAGATGTATCAGATGAATTTGTCATGGTTGTGCTGATAGGAACTCCATCTGCAGGGTTAGTTACCACTGGAGCTGAAGTAGTTTTCTTGCTTGGTCTTCTCAGCTCAAATCTTGGATCATGATCTTCTGTTGATAAGTTACTTGTAGATCCTGAAACATTCTCACAAGATTTGTTAAAACAGTTGGTAACTAAATCAAGATCAAATAGCTAATCAGGACTAGAATCTTTCATACTGGGAGTGTGCTCATTGAAGGTCATATTGGTTGAATCTTCAACTACTCTAGTTCTGAGATTGTATACACTATAAGCCTTAGCTAGGGAAGATTATCCAATGAAGTGTCCATCATCTGATTTCTCAGCAAATTTAGCTACTTGATCTTTGGTATTCAAGATGGTGCAAGGACATTCAACCAATGAAAGGTGTCCTTTTGTGCCATAGTTCATAAGGAGTCTTACCATGAGTCTTAACTACTATAAATCTATTATACACATAGCAGGCAGTGTTGACTGCCTCTGTCCAGAAGGTGATGGGCAATTTAGAATCAGATAACATGGTTCTTGCAGCTTTAATAAGTGTCATGTTTCTCCTCTCAGCAACACCATTTTGCTAAGAAGTCCTGGGAGCACCAAACAATATGAGGTCCTTCCTAGACTCATCCTTAGTTCTAAGGAAGAAGACCCAAGTGAATCTTGTGAAATCATCTATGATTACCAAACAACATGAGGTCCTTCCTAGACCCATAACACTGGTAGGGCCAAAAAGATCCACATGTAATAAGTGTATGGGTGTAGTGATGGAGTTCTTTTCTTTTGGTTTGCAAGACACCATGTGTTGCTTCCCTTTTAGGCACGCAATATAGTGATCATCATTTGTAAACTTTTTCTTTGGCATTCCAGTTACCAAATCACTTTTAATTAATTTGTTCATTTTTTTAAAGTTTACATGACACATTCTTTTGTGCCAAAAGAAAGACTCATCACTATTTGCTTTAGATAGAAAGCAAGAAACTTCTACTGAGAGGGATGTTTCCTACAAATCCACTTTGTACATGTTCTCTTTCCTGGGGGCTCTAAGCAGGATATGCTCTTGAGAAATGACCACCCCGGGCTTGAGAACAATGCACTCATGCTCAGTGAAGAGCATGTTGTGGCTTTGATCATAAAATTAGGATGCACTCAGTAAATTGTACCTAAGCTCTTTGACAAAGTTTACCTTTTCAATGTTGAGCTTACCATTTGTGACCTTGCCCCTTCCAATAATGTAATCTCCTGCATCTCATCCAAAAGCAACTGGCCATCCATCAATCTTCTCAAAGTTTTAAAGCAAGGATCTATTGCCTGTCATGTGCCTGGAACAACCACTATCAATGATCCATATATTTCTTTTGGTCTTTAGTTGTTCCTGCATATAAAGAGATGATTATTTACATTTGGAAACCTAAGCCTTATTGGTCTTGGGCTTGTCAAAGTGGACTGAAGACAATGGAATAGTAATTGATCCTATATTCAGGCATTGAGAATCATCTGCTGTTATTGATGAAGAACTTTCAGTCATATGGTCTTCCTTTAGCTTCCACATCATCTTTGCAAAATTAGACTTGACCTTCAATACATCAAAAGTTTTAACAACTTTGGAAGTTTTGGAGACTAGACCTTCAGAAGATCATGCCTTTATTGCAGCAAGCTTCAGTGCTTTGGAAGCATTCCTTTCTTCCGAGACCAAATTTTCTTCTGAAGGCAAGTTTTCACTTGTATTCTTTTCCATTTTGGAGCTTCCGAAAGGAAGATATTTTCCTTCTGAAGCTATCTTCTTCTTCTTCTTTTTCTTAGAAGTCTTCTTATTGGTCATGTGGATAGTACTTTTAGGATTGTAGATGCAATCCTTGGCAAGATGAGAAATACTACCATACATAATGCAATCAACTGGCTTCCTTCTGAGAGTATTCTTTTGAGTAGAAGGCTGCGCTTGATCATTTTCCCTTTCCATCTTCATCTTCTCAGATGATGCAACAAGCTTCTTAGGGTGAGGCTTTCTTTTGGAACAAGATGGTTCAGACTGTTTAGCAGTGGTACACAGCTGATCAACCTTCTTTTCTTCATAAGGATGAGTTGGACAAGAACTAGAACTCCTGGTACTAGAGTCCAAGTTGAGTCTCAGCCTTTACCACTTAAAATATTGTAGAGATGAAGACTTGTTTTTGCTTAGAGTTGAAAGTGTCCTTGATCTCTTGAGCTTTCTTTTATCTTCTCTTGGCTGCTCTGATTAAATTCTTCCTCTTGGACTTTGTCATCCCTGGTTCTTTCCTCTCCTCAGGAGAATAATGACCCTTCTTAGGATAATCTTCTTCACTCATCTTATATCCATCCTTCACTATCTTCTCTTCATCCTCTTCTTGAATGGGGTCTATGAGGGGAAGCTTATCTTTATAAGTTTCACACCTTAGAGTTCTTACAGATAGTAAAGTGTGTGGAGGAGCTATCTTAGTATATCCCAGTCTCTACTTGTTCTGATAACACATTTTTGCATGCAAGGATGAGGATATAATGTTCTTGAAGATCTTTTCTTCATGAACATATTTTTCTTCCCTGGCTTTACTGATCACAAGCTCAGCCTCGTATTCAGTTGACTTAGTGATGAGATCTTTGATTTGAGTCCTTTAGTTGGTGTGTTCATGCTAAAGAGTTGAAATGGTTTTCTCTAGATCTTCTATTTTAAGTTTATAATCATTTTCAACTTTTTTAAAATCATCTTTTAAGATATTTAAGGACTCAATGTCCGATCTCATCTCTAAGTTATAGGAATTGTATTTGTTAACTTTATCAATTCAATCTGGGATACAAAGATGTTCCAGTACCTTAGCTTCTTCATAATCAGCCATCAGTGCTTGCTTTGGAGATGCATCTTCAACCTAGACACTCTAATCAAAGCCTCCTTCTTCCACAACAACTACAGCTTGCTGCTTGGGCTTCTCAGTGTGTAGAGCTCCCTCAGTGTAGTTTGGCCTGGGTTGTGTTCGGCTACCATTTGTCCTTAGTGCCTTACACTCCCTAGTAAAGTGTCCCATTTGGTTACAATTGTAAAACTTCACTTTGCTTTTGTCCAGCCCAAACTTTCCACTGGATACATTGCTTGGAAACTTCCTCCCTGTCCTCTTTTAGAATTTCTTGGCTCTATGAGTGAGAAGAGCCATCTGTTGGACTATCTTCATGTACTCCAGGTCATCTGGATGGATACAGTCCAAATCTTCAAGGGTGAAGATAAAGTTTCCTATGTTTTTATCAATATACACAAAGGCCTGTGATGAGATTGTCTCTTGGAATGGGCTTCCTTAGATGTAGCTCTCCCTTGGTGTCTCTGGAAAGGTGATGAAAGGACCCTTTTATGAGTTCTAAAGGTAGCAGATGAGATGATGCCATGGCTCTCTTCAATCCTTTCAACCACATAAAGGGCTGAACTCTGCTGATTGTTAGAGTTACCAAATGGATTTGCATGTTTATCTCTATCTGGTAGCCACTGAGAATTCCATACAACTCAATGACAGTGAGGGTCTTAAGATTCTCAGTCCTCTTTATGACCATACAATAATATGTCTATTGTCTGGGAAGAGAGGACATGAACTTCCTCACAATGACCATGTTCTTACGAGTTACTCCAACATCCATTAGAGTATCCAAAAGCTTAATATACCTAAAGTATTATTGAGTCATGGTTTCATCTATTTTAAAGGTGAAGTTCTCAAACTGTTGCTTCAAGAGGTCTTTCTTGTTCTCTTTAGCTTCATTAGACCTCTCATACATGAGCTTCATTGCATCCCATAGTTGCTTAGCAGTTTTGCACTTTTTTTAAGCATATGTAGATAGAGTTTAGAAGAGCAGTTTGGAGGGCGGTCATGGCTTTCTGATCTACAACAATCTTCTTCCATTCTTCTTCAAAGTAGTCAGCCACTTCCTTTGGTATCATGCCATCACCAACAGCAGCTAAGAGGTGCATGGTACATGAGGTCTTGAGACAACAAATCCATAAATCTTGTTGTCTTGAGACTTGATAAAGCCTTCCATTCTTTGACACCAAGTATCAAAGTCATCAGAAGTGATCAGTGGAGACTTTGTCATAGTACCGGTTTCCATGTCAGCCTTTATGAGAGCTGCCATTTGAGTTGTTAAGTGCTTTATGAAACTGAAGGAATTTAAGATGGTGAGATCTTACAATCAAGAGCCTAAAGAGTTCTGATACTAATTATAGGACCGTTTGAGGGTGGTCAATACAACCAGTTTCAAAATGAGGAGAAAGTTAGAACACTTAACAGATCAAATTGGGAACCAGGTTTAAGTAGATGATACTAAAAACACAAGTAAGTAATGAGACATAACAAAGAACAAGAACCAGATAATTATGGTTTTCAAGAATGTTGTATAGTTCTCTTAAGTTTTATTAGAAGTGAGAGTTTTCTCCTCTTTGATGATCTTTTCCATAGGGGAAGCTAACAAAGAATAAGAACCAAATAAGTATGGTTTTCAAGAATGTTGTATAGTTCTCTCAAGTATTATTACAAGTGTTACAAAGCATAAAGATTAATACAACAATCTGAAGATATTTTATACTATATCCTACATCTGACTATACTTTGAAAGCTAGTTGGAAACACTGATTTAGATAACAAGATCAATGTACAATCAAAAGGCATGTTGTCTTTTGACTATAACATGCCATAGCTCACATCCTAATCTGTTACAAAAAGTATAAAAGGTACAAAGTAGAAATTTACAAACCAATGACCATAATCTACAGTTTACAAAAGCATGGACCTTTTCACCAACTTGTATAAGTTGGTGAATCTTCAGAGTGGCAGCGGAAAGTTGTTCAGCATTTTATCAAAAGGTGATCAGAGAAAGCATGTCTTCTCTGTCTTTGGAAGAAATCAGTCTTCTGTCTTTTGGCTTCGAAATACTTTATCTTTGAAGCTTCGGAATACTTCATCTTTAGCTTCGGAAGATATGATCTTTGGCATCGGAAGATTTTACACTTAGCATATTTTTCTCTGAGTTGTGTAAAACTTCCAAAGTATCTTTACTCTGCACTTCATGCATGCATGCTGAGAGCTCTTTGGTTGCATCAGCCTTTAAGTATAAACCTTACATGTAGGAATAGTGATTTTATTAGTGTAGCGGAAATAGTAGATATAGAGGAATACTCATCAGTATAAATAGAAAGAAGTGATGTAGTAAAGTAAATATTCAACACTTGCTCAGAAAATAGAAAATTTACATCATCAAAATGGGTGCTTTGGGTTAGATAGATCAAAGAGAAATTAGATTTGCTCAACAATATTCTTTGTAACGAGTGCTATAGTTAATGAAATACACGGTAGGCTACTTGGTCCAAGTTTATGAGCCAGATAGTCACGTAAATAAAGAAATTCCCAATACCCAAATGCACAAAAAATTGACATATTGTGGCTTTGTTTGGAATGGAAGCTCAAATAGGGATGTATGACCCTACAACGGTGTATGTAATTTATGACATGAGTTACTCATGAAAATGCATCAACCCAAAATGAAGTTGGTGCATTTGCACCAACTAATATAGCTAATCTTGTTTCAGTGATGTGCTAATGTATGTTCTTCTAACCTATTTTATTCAGAAGTATTTGGACATGTTAATTCATGGTGAGTTCATTTTCTAGAAATAAAGTATGCACCAATTGTACAAATTCTGATTTTCTATTGCTTTGGAAGACTTTAAGTTTTATGACCAATTAAGTTTGAGTAAAAGCAAGAAAGGTTTTAAGAAATAAGAAAAACTCAAATTTTGTTGTATAAGGATAAAACCATGTGAACGTTGAACAATCATCTATTAAAATAACGTAATATTGATAGTTATCGGCGGATGTAATAGGTGTCGATTCCAAAGATCACAATGGACAAAATCAAGTACTTGTAAATCACTTTATCATTAGATGTAAATGTAATTTATGTTTCTTTGCTAACTGATAAGAGGGACATAACAAAAGTTTAGGTAAAATGAAAGTAACCAAACAACTCGTCTTTTTTAACAAAGTAATATTGTAATAAGATGCATGCCCTAGTCTAGAATGCCAAAATTTTAGAAAATGCTTGTAGATGAGAATTAGTGATAGATGCCATGTTTTCTTGTAAACTTGTACTAAGAAAGTATAATACATCTTCATGTCGGCCTTATGCTAGAACCTTCCTGGTCAATGAATCCTAAAATATCAAAGTAATTTCGAGAAAACAAAACATTAAGTGGTAACTCACTTTGATATATATGGAACCATAAGAAAAACCTATAAAGGAAGTTTGTGATTTTTTTTAAATGAGTATTTTAGGGATATTATGATGGTTTCTAGATGTTTTTTTAAATGTTGTTTGATTTATGGGGGTTCTACAAACCCCATTTACGGATGCATCCCATGTGTCAACTTCCGCTGGGTTCAAATCATTAGTTGTCAGAGGATGCTTGGTATCGTAAATAAGATTTAATTGGTACGGATGATTGGAACTAACAGTCAACTAATGGGTGATTGGAACTGTTTGCTTGGTCTACGTATTTAACGAGATCCAAAATTCTTAAAACACATTTAACGAGATCCAAAATTCTTATTTACGAAACCAAGCATCATCTGACAACTAATCATGTGAAACTGAGGGGGTGATGTCACATGAGATACATCCGTAAATAGGGTCTGCAAAAACCCTATAAACCAAACAACATTAAGAAAACACCCAGAAATCATCATGTACAATATCCTAAAGATACCTATTTAAAAATTTTAAATGAAGCCATGATAATAAGTGAATACTTAAAACATTACTGTTGTTGAAAATGACCTTATCAAACCCTAATAAACATTGACAGCATATTTTCAATATGGCAACATCCTCAACCACAATCACCTAAAGATTGTCCAGCCCTAAACCAGCCTGTGCAATCACAACCTTAAGAAAATGAACCTTGGTTGTGAGTGAAACCATGTTGGCAAGCTGTAAAGCCTCGTTGGGCTATGGAAAATGTAACGATCAACAATAACACAACAAATCGATCTCGTGAGGAGAATGTGAAATGTAATCGCTAGGTGTGAAGATTGCATGAGTAGAAGACATTAAGAATAAAATTCAAACACAAAATATAAATAAACTTCAAGTACATTGCTCGTTGATTTGAAATGATTACAAGTGAGTATGAAATAAGGGAAATGCAAAAGTCTACTTAATTACATCAAAAGCTAAGTATTTATGCTAAACTCAAAAGCTCTCGTGCGAGAAGTAAGTTCTCTAGCGGATTTTAAGTTCTCGCGTGACTTGATCTTTATAATTTTCATTTGATTTCCCGAGCCTACTAGGTTCAATCCCTACAGAAAAGTCTCAAAGCGCCCCTAACCATAAAGAATCAAGTTGGTTTTATTTGTGTCGTTGATGGATTGGCAGATGGGCGATGGCAACAAGTTGGTCACGTAAACTCTTGAATTTTTTACCATATTCCAAAATAGTTTGTCGAAGAAAGCTAAAACGTCAACATGTGAATCATGATTGCCATAGGAAGAAGATCATCATTATTAAAAAGACTGATGAGGCTACGATCGACATGTTGCAGGAGAAAGTAAAAAGCTGCTAGGAGGCGAAATTGGGTTGAGAAGGAAGTGGATCAGTTAGTGTGATACCATGAGAGCGAAAATCATTTTGACCATATATTAAACCTGAGATTGATACGATAATATATGATTAAAGCTTTCAACGGAAAGTTAAATTAATCTAAGGAGCTATACATGAAAAATATATTAAACATAGTTGACTAATCTTTAGCCTAATATGAATGTTGATAATTCTAAAACTCAGGTGTCAACCAACATTAACGCATTTATTCGGTTGAATTCTCGTTTTCAACTTCTTACCATCAATGTTTTTCAAAACTGAACCGACTCTCAGACCAGCTGTTGTATTACTAGTAAGAGCAGTTTCAAAACTTGATGATGTGATAAGTATTATATAAATTAAGTTTTACTATATATAATTTAAAATGACATATGAATATATTCATCGCATGCATTGTGATATGTTTACATCCATAAGACTAGAATAAAAACGAAATATGCTATGTTAAATTCATGAGCATATAAGGTTACCAATGGTATGTAAAACATTATGTTAAATTCAATGTATTATGCAGTAAGAGTGATACGAAATTGCAATCAAGTTATGCAGGCCATAATAATTTTAATACATGATAGGTTAACAATGGATCAAATATGGTCAATCCTCGACAACATCTTATGAGATGACCAAATTTGCTCCATCTTTATCAATAACAAATCAATTTAGATGACTTAAAGTGCTTGATAACTAGTCAAAAAATATAAAACTTCCCATGCTTAAGTTGTTATCATGATCTCATCATGCTTGATCATTCATTTATATATAAGGCGTGATCTTGTGGAGATCATAAGCTATAGGCTTGCCCAAACACTTCCACCGTCATAGGTAACATACGTCAAGCAAGATACTGGAACGAGGCACAACCCTCGACTTCTAAGATCCCTCTTGGTCTCTTCATTATCATCTTTTGTGGAAGCCTGGAATTTAAGTAGATTTAGCCAAATTCATTGTTGATACATCATTTGTGAATATTAAAATATTCAAACTCGCTCACTGCTAAACAGATAAGTATCATCAATGGAAAAAAATATCGGTAATTATTTTTTTAGAACAGCTTACTGATACACCGTTGCTTAAAAGTACATAAGTAAACCGTTGCAAATCAAATTACCCACTTCCATAATTCTGACTGACAGTTAAAGATGAACTTCTGTCAGTAAAGCGTTTATGGAGGATTTTTGACGGATTAAGCCGTCAATGACACTCCTTTGTTTTGTAGCGATGGACTACTTGGTTCATTTATCCTATATCATCGTCAAACTAATCAGAATATGATTTTAAAAGTCACTTCTATTCAGCTGCTACTATGCTTTTTCATGGACCATAATAAAGGATGTAATTTGCATGTATATATGCATATTTATCATCTATAAACTCTAGTGAAATAGATTAACTTGACCTCCTAGATTTCTTACCCTTCTTGTCGATATTCTACTAGCCCCATGCGTGGAGTTCATGTATGGCGCGCTTAACGTCTGCAAATAACCAAAATATTGTTAATTTTCAAAACAACCAAAAACACGTTGCTATAATTCATTGGCGGAACCAGAATTTTATGGTTGAGGGCATCATATGTTTTTTTCTCTACTAACTACAACTAAAAGGTTTAGTTCAGTTTTTCTTTATAAAAAAAACCTTGGATTTTATAGCAAACATCCGATGAATTCCCGTGACTAGGGTGTGAAGTGATCGGTTGGGATCCTTAGGCTACAGAAAAAGGGAAAAGGGCTCGTGGGTGTTGGTAAGCATGAGCCTTACATGGTGCCAATAAGGTTATGTCAAAAGCATATATATGGGCTCCATAGTCCATACTTTTATCTAGTGGTACACTATTAAAATTTCAATAAGAAATGAAATTCAACATGTGATTAGCTTCTTCTAATAAACTATTCACCCGAACCAACACCTAAATTATTATTTAATTAACATAACCATATATAAATCCATTATGCTAATTTAGGGTTAGCCTTGAGCTGTAATTTAATTAGACTTTTTGATTATTCTAGGGGTCCCCTCTCACCACCACACAATTATTAATGACTTATTGTCAATTTTTTATTGTACTCATGATACATAATTAAAAAAATTTAATGTTTTTAATTTAATTGTTCATATCAAGTTTTCAAGAAACAACCTAATTAAATTAACAGTATTAGAAAATTGGGTGTTTGCAAACAGAAAGAGTTGGTCATAAAACTAGTGGCTGCAAACAGGTTGCAAGATTTGCGACTATAAAAAAGGTCACAAACTAACTACACGTTCGTAAAATATATGGGACTAGCTACCTATGAAGGTTTTTGCCAATGTATTTTCAAATGTAAATCAGTCACTATTTATGATTGGTTTGCGACAAGAAATCTAATGTTACGAAGACCCAATTTTCTTGTAGTAATGTTAAGAACATGCATGCATGGAATGCTTCATATGCATTTCAATAGGAGAGAAACTAATCATCTAAGTATATCAACTATTTAGACAATGATTAATTAATTTGGCATTTTAAAATCTTAAAATTAAATGAAACTACCTTGGAATGAAACTAAATTAAACAGTGATTTATATAATACTAATTAGAAGCTTGGAACAACAAAGAGCAGAAATCAAGAAGAATGGTTTGAAGTGGGAAAAAAATAATGAAATAAAGTACCTCCACTTGGTTTTGAAGAAACTTTATATATCCAATGGCTTCCATTAACACAGATGCTGTATCAGTCTGCAATTATTCCCATAAAATCCTCAGAACCACATTTATCAACACCATACTTAATTTTTTAATAGTACTTGATTAATTTTTCTTAATACTTGTATGATTAAAGAATGAACTAGTTTGACAGGATATAGTGCACGACACATTCTTTTCAAAACTGATTGAAAATTATGATAAGCGTATAATACACCGAAATATTGTATAACAAATAGTAAACGTGCATAGTGGGAGAGAGAAAGTATGACGAATATGTAACTATCTTTTGTATCTTGAAGCACTGTACGAGTGCATTATATGATTCTTTTAACTCTTAATGTAATATTAGTTTTATAAAACATGAGTGTATTATATGATTCTTAAAATAATATTGGTTTTATAAAACACCATAGAGATATATGTAGAGGAGAAGACAGTAAGTGGTGGTCTGCTACCCTTTTTCAGCAGAAAGAGTGCCTTTTTCCCCTGAAAAATGAGCTGCCCATGATTCAAGTGACTGCTCAAGGTTGTCACTTCATTCATTATTTAACTTCATAATAATTCCCTCCATTTATTGTATATTTTTGTCTTAATGCAGTTACTTTACACATTTAATTATTTAAAACATTAAATCAACAAAGGTACAATAGGTACAAAACAAAGAAGATTAAAGGGGGAATGTTTGTATTTGACTCGATTTTATATTATATGGTTTTCCTTTTTAATACATATATGTACATTAGAAAAAAGGTTATATTTCTCGTATATAAAAATAAGTTTACACTATTTAGAGTAGAGTTTTATTATTATTGAAGTTGAATTCGATAAGTTGATCCCGTTTTCTCTCTAGGTTAGATTAATACATTGAATCGTGTAATATTTTTGTTTCATTTATGTTGAATTGTAATCAAGATTAGTAGATAATCATATATTCATCTGTGATTGCAAATTTTAATTTGAAAAATCTAAGAATTTCCTAGACCAAAATCACTACTTGATTGTAATTACTAGTTAATAAAATGGTGATTGCAGATTTAAAGAAGGGAAAAAAATATTTTTTTATATCAGCAGAAACTGAATAATAATTCAGTAAAAAGATTGCTTATTGCAGCAGAAAGCTAGCAACTTTATGAGAGGAAAAAAAGGTAACACTGTACCTTGCCAAAAGGTGCCACTATCTGCTGAAGAGCCAAGATTCTATCTCCTAATTTCTCTTTTCTAACCTGATTCAACAAAACACAAATAGCTATGAATGGTGTTAAATGTTAATTAACACAAAATACATATTAGGGTTGCTTATTTTTATATAAATTACCTTTAATTGTGAAGAAGCGCGCGATTCTAATTTTAATTTCTTTGTTGGTAATACTTGTTTGTTTTGTATTGTGCTAGCTGGCCTTTTCACTTCTGTTGTTTCAACTATGATTGCTGGTGCTATCTTCAATAAAGTTCAAAACATGTACCAGATTAAGGTTTAAATGTCAACAATATAAACTAATAACTAGAAGTTTATCAGGATCATCAAAACAAAGAGGAATAAGTTTTTAAAATAAATTCACCTTGCTATTCATCATTTGATCAACACCATAGGACAAACAATTGTTCTTCAACAGATCTCCAAGATTATGAGCATTGAATGAAGAGGTTTGATAGTTAAAACTCCCATTAACTGTTGGATATCCAAATGGATCTAAAGCTCGCAACTTCATATCAAAAGGGCTTGATGGTTGATTCGAATTTGAAATCTTTAAGGTTGGCAAAATCGCGCTAAAGGTCCCTCTATAACAACTATTAGCATCAAAAGAGTTAAAGATAGATTCCTCATATGAGGGAATTGGATTCATAAGCTGCTCACTTTTGTTTTGACACACATTTGAGAATGTTTTGAACAACATATCTAGATTCTTATCGTTGTAATATCTAGTTAACGGATCATTATTCTTCGACATAAAATCTTGATCAGTGCTGGATGTTGGGCTGCAGTTTATGATATCAGGGAGATCTAAACAAGATCCAGTGACTGAGAGCTCGTTCTTGATTCTTGCAAGTTGTTGAAGTTCATAAGCATTAAAATTTTCCATTGAAATGCTGTGTAATCCCATGTCTCGCGACATGGGCGCTGGATTGTTGTTATGATACATGTGTTGTTGCTTCACATCTCGCGAATAAGTATGATTTCTAGTACCATTTCTGCACAAATAAGTGAAGGTGTTAGTCCGAAACATGGTTATTTTTGCTTAAAAACCCTAAATCTTTCAGCATGAAAATAGTAAAAAATGATCTTACAAGATGCAGTTTTGGTACCAAGAGTGTCCATAGCACAGAGAATCCACAAGACTTTGGTTTTCTTCTTCTTGCTGCTGCTCATGAAAACTTGCATATTCCATAATTTATATGAACACCTTTGTAATTAACTTTATATAATTAAAATGGAAAGAAGAATCATGAAGGAGATTTTATGACAATTTGCATAAAATCTTTCACTAACTTCAAAGACAGTACTTCAAAGAGACAATGTTTCAGGTGCACCCATGATCTGCATATCATACATGCATGTAGATAATTGATGTAAGTATGAAGGCATACATAGACATGGATATACCTCTCTCTTGCTTTTAACCATACTTTTTCATGGTGTTTGATGCTGTCTTTACTCTTTCAAGCTCTCTTCTTAAAGCAACTTGTCAAGAGAAAGCAAGCAAGAGAGAAAACATTCCACAAAGCATACATATGTATATAGATTTATTATGTAAACAAAATCTAAAACTTTTTTTTTCTTTATCTTAATGGGACATATTTTTTCAAGGTTTTTCCTTCTTACGTACAAGTGGTATCTTATATACATTGAAACCATTAAATTAATTTGTTCATGTGTCTTTTAAACTTCTAACCATTTATTTATGTATTCATGTATATGTTATATGTAGATAACTTAAGTTACATGTCACTTACACATTTTAGAGTTCGATCTATATATACATAACCAAATTTGGTCATATTTTTTAAAGAGTAAAATGTCATTTCATCTTTGAATTTCGTTGAAATTGGAAATTTAATCTAAAAGTTTTTTTTCTTTTTGCCATTTTAACATTATCAAATGTTGATATTTTCATCCGCTGCACTAACATCGTTAAAATTTAAAGTATTTTAGTCTTTTTCAACATCCTAATTAACCAATTAAAATCAATTAACCGATTAATATCTACTTACAAATAAACACATGAAACGACTAGCGTAACCAGCCGATTAACCCTAATGCATCACAGAAAACTTCAATTTCTATAATGTTTGA
>BJCN01193277.1:0-14187 GCA_018326445.1 Flaveria brownii
ATATATATACATATATATACATATATATATATATACATATATATATACATATATATACATATATATACATATATATGTATATATATATATAGATACATACATATACATACACACACATATATAGTGACACATATATTGTAAGCGAATTCGAGAAGGGACGTTGTTGATTATCCCAACTACCACCAATATCAATAACACATGCTCGAAGCATGTCATCTAACATCTGAATAGTTTGTTCACTCTGCCATCCGGGTGCGAGTGACACGCAGTACTTAGGTTAAGCCTGGAAGAAAATGTGTATACTTTGTCAATCTGTTCACAATTACCCAGATATTAGTATAATCATGACTTGATCTTGGATGTTTTGTAATAAAATCGTTGGTGATTTTCTCCTAATTCCATTCTGGAATCTCCGATTGCTATAGATAAGCTAATGGATTTTAATGTTTTGATTCACTTTAAGGCATATGAGACACTATTCTACATATTGGACGATAAATCATTTCATTCCAGGCCACCAATAGTCATTCCTTATATATTTGTACATTTTCTCACTGTCGACATTGATATTTTAATGGTTACACATACAAATAATGTGTATTCATCCCCGTTTTGAGTATTTTTTTATTATGAACCATTCAATTAGACACTATTTATGTTTAGATTGAACGTTTTAGGTTCTTGAAGGGAGGTTACTCATTTTTGGGGAAAACCTCATGATTTGATGAAGCTTTAAGGAGAAATACATTCTGAGATGCCCATGTTTATAATTAACATGCCAATGTTAAATAAGCTAAAAATTAATTTGTTAACCTGATGCTGAACATGCCCATGTTACTTATTAACATGGCTATTTTTGAACCAAAAATCCTAATATATACCCGATACTTCCCCATTTGATCCATATCCACCCTTCTAACCAAAACCCTATTTCTCTCAATTCTCTTAGGTATTTTAGACAGATCTTTAAAGCTTCAAGGACAAGATTGAAGATCTAGCACTTTCAAAGAAAGATTCAATTTCATAAAACCCACCTCTATTTATTTTGGTTTGAGAAACCTATAGCTCCAGCATGTTTTCTTTGATTTCTATGAGTTTAGTCGTGGTTTTTGTAGGCCTCATGGGCTAAACATTCTTAATCACTTAGGTTAGATGAAGCTTCGCATACTTTGACATGTTGTATGAAAATCTTGGTGATGGTTATGTCAATGCACATTATAAAGCTACGAATGCCTTACAATTATATTACGTGCTCACTACAAAGCTATGAATGCCTTTGTGAAAACCACTATGTTTTTTATGAATTTCTCCTAAGTTTTGTGTAACTATAGATAATACGTAAATTTATGGTTTATGTATTCGTGTTAAGACATTCATAAGTTGCAGGATTCATATAGCTATACTAAACACTATAGCCAAGTTCTAAATCATGGGTCACGTAGTTTTATTCATGATTCTTTAACTGTCAAGAAGTGTAAGCAATTACACACATCCTATACCATAATGAGACGCATCATAATTGACAACAAAATCTTTGGTTCCTTCGGGAAGTGATAGTATTTGGACATTGCACAACTTCTGTCTCAATGTGTTAAATGTATTTTCTTGTTTAGGTTCCCAATTAAACTTAAAGGCTTTCTAGGTTAACATTGTTGATGGCATAGCAATCTTTGAAAAGTCTTAAAAAATATTATATAATAACCTGCCAACAAGAAATCTTTTGATTTAACTAGAATTCTTTGGTACTTCCCATTTCATAATGGCCTTAGTTTTTGTGGGGACAATGTGTATTCATTTTTCATTGATCACATGGCCTACGAATTGGACTTCACGTATCCAAAACTCACACTCAGAGAATTTGCAAAAAAAAGTTTCTTACTTGAGTAATTCACAGACTATTTTGAGGAGTTATTCATGATCTGTTTTGTTCTTAGAGTAGATTAGGATGTTATCAATGAAGACGATCAATAACTTATCAAGATTTTTTTTTACAAACCCTATTCATGAGGTCCATAAATACTAAAGATGTATTGGTAAGCTCAAGCGGCATTACCAAGAATTCATAATGACAGTACCTAGTGCTGAAAGTGGTCTTAGGTACGTCTTTTGGTGTTACTATCATCAAATAATATCCAGATCACAAGTCTATATTTGAAAAATAGCTTGCTCCTTAAAATTGATCAAATATATTGTCGATCCTTGACAAAGGGTACTTATTCTTTATAGTGAGTTTATTCAAGTCTCTGGGTAAAGAGCTTGGCTGAATAAACCCTTTATCAATTAGTTCTTGTAGTTGTTTCTTTAGTTCTTGAATTTCAATCGAGGATAGTATTTATGGAGGTATGGTGATTGGTGTCATCCCGGATACTAAGTCAATTCGAAATTCGACTTGTCTATCAGGTTTCACCTGACAGTTCATCAGGAAATATTTCAGGGTATTCCTATACTATTAGCACATCCTACATCTTCTGTCTCTATAGTTTTTACAACATTGGACAAAAATACAAATACAACCTTTTATTACACACTTTTGGTCTTTCACTATCTTTATAAGATTTTTAACCTTGTTGGTACGATATGCCAAAATGGTTAACCGGCTCACTCTAAGTAATTAGAGTTGAACGATCTTTTTAAAACATAGTATTTCTGTGATGTAGGTTCAACCAATCTATTCCTATAACTATATCAAATTCTTGTAATTCCATAGACATTAAATTGATAGGAATTAGATGGCCATTCTAATTTATGATACAATTTTTAATGACATGAAATCAATAGTTTCACAAAGTGGGGAGACTTGGACACTTAGCAGATCAAATAAGAATACTCAAATATGGTTTTCAAGAATAATGTATATTGCTCTCAAGTTCTAACAACTGTTGCATAGCTTAAATCTAAATACAAGAACATGAGATACTTTATACTACATCCTACAACCGGTCATACTTTAAAAGCTAGCTGGAAACACTAATCTAGACAACAAGATCAATATAGAGTCAAAAGACAAATTGTATTTTGACTATTGACTATGAAATGTCATAGCTCACATCCTTATCTATTACAAAAATGATAAAAGTACATAGTTGGAAAGTTACAGACTTAACACCTTAATCTACAGTTGATAAAAGCATGGATTTTTCACCAACTCATGGAAGCTGATGAGTCTTCATAGATGGCAGCGGAAAGGTGTTTCAGCTTTTGTCAAAAGAATGTCAGAGAAGACATACCTTCTTTGTATATAGAAAAAATTAGTCTTTGGCTTCGGAATACTTTGTCTTTGAAGCTTTAGAAGACTTCATCTTGGCTTCAGAAGAATTGGTATTTTGGCTTCGAAAGATTTGATACTTAGCATAATTCACTGAGTTATATCAAATCTTTTGAAGTACTTTCCTAGTACTTTAAATGTGCATGCTGAGAGCTCTTTGGCTTGCTCTTTGGTTGCATCAGCCTCTAAGTTTAATCCTTATAATTTCCCTTTAACTCCCATCAGCCATTACTATTGTTATGGTGTGATCATAATTTTATGATTCCTTGTTCAAATAAGACTTAAAGGTATTTGATAATAAACTTTTTACTGACATCGGAATCAAATAATCTTCATGCATATCTATCATTGACAAGATACGTACTAGTAATCACATAAGGAGTGTTGAAGGGTTCCTTGGTGGTCAAGATAAATGCCTGCCCTTTAGGTTTGTTTATTTGCTGATTGATTTTATTTTGAAGTTTCAGGCAATTAGGTTGCATGTTCCTTAGATCTCCATATTCAACACATTTCTCTTCTTCTTGCATTCTTGAAGAAGATGCCTATCCTTTTACAGTTAGGGCATTATTATGTGTGGCACAGCCCCGGATGATCCTTCTTGCAAAATCTTCATAAAAGCATTTCTCTATTTTTTATGTTCTTATTCATTGTATTCTTTTTTTCTTCTTCCCACTTCCATTATGGTGCTGGAGATTCGGCTGGTCGCCATGACATGTCGGCAGCCATGATGGTGTCGGCTTTAATTGTTTCTTAAAAACTCCCGATAAAACTATTAATCAGTTTTTTGTCCATTGTAGCTAGATGGGGATATAGTCAAGAATTTTTTTTAATGAGAAACATATTGTCGGTATGTCTTGTTTTCCAGTATTATTTTGGAAGAACCTCACTTCCAGTTGTTTAGTTTCACTAGGAGGACTTAAATAGTAAGAAAGCTATGGACAAATTCCTCCCAGTTCATTTCTTTGACTTTCTCTTTGCCCATAAAACTAACCATAATGTTATAGTGGTGAAGAGCTTCAGCTTTAAACATATGCACGGAGAACCGTACTTTGTTATGATCATCACAGTTACAAACATTCAATACTGACTCCATCCAGTTTAGACAACCTTAACGCTTCTACAACTACTTTTCTTTAGTCGAAGGACGAACGTTTAAAGGACATCACGTTCCTATAATTGCACTTTTTTATTTGGTTCCTACCATTCTTTCATTTTCTTGTATAGATGTGGAGTCTGTCGCACTTTCTTTGGGTCGTATTTATGATTTACCAGCATTACTAGTATGTTTATTTGCTAATATTTTTGCAACTTCCTCTGCTATGTTGTGGTAACATCAGCATTCAAAATTGAATTCATACTAAATCGAAATCTAACACTTTCAGAGGAAGTTCAAGCCCCATGAGAACTTATTCCATCCTACTGCTAAGGTGTTTGCCTCTAGCATCTTGTTCATGTCTACATCCTTGCTCATCTTTATGCTCAGATATGCACCTACCTATAGGTTTATATAATTATATAAAATTTACCAGTATGTACTAGAAATACTTATAACATAATAGTCCTGTTATACGAATTCATTTATATAATACATATTTAAGGAATAAAAATTCATGGTACAGGTTTTTCATCTTATGCCATTTTAAGTATTATTTAGGTAACTTTCTAAATCTTGCTAATTTGCACAACTTGAGTGTAACATTAATCTTATAGAGCTTTACTAGTTAAATTTAGGTATTTTTATAATACCGATTTTGCTAAAACCTCAGGTTCTGCTATCAATGTGACACCCCACCCGAAACATGGAGCAGGCGTTCACAATCAATACGAGTTACAGTAGAAGCAAACTAAATTTTCATTTATACTTGTAACATTCTGAGTGCAATATATTATTTAATTACAATATCAAACAACCAGAAACTTCTACGGCTTCAGGTTCCATTGTCTACTCGTTTTTCCTAGAGTACCCTTACTAATTACCCGTGATACATATACTCAAAATTACATCTAGGTAATGCTAGTGAACTCAAACTGTATAGTTTACAAAATTAACTTTGACACCCATACAATATGGCTTGTGATATTTGACTCGGTAGGCACAATGCCCTCCTTAGTTTTACCACAACCACCACCAGCGGGTTTGTAAGGTCCCGTTCCCGGGCATCACACAGTTGGTCATTCATCGCATATAAAACATACATTTATTTAAAACATAGCAGTGGAAATTAATTAAAACTATTTCATATATATTAATGACAATTTTTGCAAAGTAATACAATAGAGTTAATTGTTACAAAATATCATAATTGCATTAAATCACAAAAATATCATTTGTTATACTAATGGATGCCATCCTAAAAATGCCAAGTAGCTGCCCCATGCCATCCTCAACAACTCTTACCTGCCAACTGGAAAATACATAAAAGTCAGCGTTGCTGAGTGAGTTCTAATTTTATAAATAAAATACCTTACTTTCGATAAAACCTTTCTTTACTTTCATACGCGATCATGCATCATACGTACAGATAGAAAATATTATCTTTAACTTTCATTATCGTTCATTTTTCCACCACCATCATATTCATAGCATTCGATAAAACCTTTCTTTACTTTCATACGCGATCATGCATCATACGTACAGATAGAAAATATTATCTTTAACTTTCATTATCATTCATTTTTACATCACCATCATATTCATAGCATTCTTTCATTTCATGCTTTTCATTAACGTTCTCTTACTTTCGTTCTCATTCTTTCGTAATGTACTTTACATCATTCTTTTACCTTCTTACTTTCTTACATTCTTTCTTTCTTTCGTGCGTTACGTCATTCTTTTACTTTCATATGGATCGATGACAATACCCCAAACATTGTGCACGAAGCTGATGCTGGGTCTGTGGTAATTAAACCACGAACATTATGCATGAAGCTGACCCAGTCACCTAGGGCAAGTCATCTTTCCCCTTCATTCAAACCAATTAGTAATACCCTGAACATTATGCACGAAGCTGATGCTGGGCCTGTGGTAATTAAATCACGAACATTGTGCACGAAGCTGACCCAGTCACCTATGGCATACCAAAGGGTCTTGTCAATCTTAATGATTGACCTGTGTGCATCCTTTGTGGTAGCTAACCCGTATCACATTTGAGCTAATGACAACATGGTGGTGCACCTCCTTTGTATTTGCTTGCAAGCCATTCTTTCGTTCATTACATTTTACTTTTCATCTTTGTTATCTTTCACTTCGTTACGTTATTCTTTATGTTTTTCATTCATTTTTCATACTATGTAAAGTATTAACATAATATTTAATGTATTTTATAATATAATATAAATACGTTAGAATAGTATTAAAAGATAACACATTATACATATATAATAGCATAAAATCATCATACATTCCATAACTCTAAACCATCTCATAATCATGCTTAAAATGGGTAATCATGACCCATAAGTCAAACCAGGTCAAACCTTAAAATCCTGGGTTTTTCCTAAAAATTCAAAAATATTTCTAAGTGTTTAGGCGCATGGGAACTGTTTGGGCGTTTCTGCCATGTTCAGGCGTTTTGCTACTATGCAGGTGTCTGGTCTTACACTAAGTCATCAACACTTAGACGCATGGGCCCTTTGGGCGCATGGTCATGATTCAGGCGCATGGGCCTAACACTTAGCCTTTATGGGCAAAACTTTAGGCGTTTGGTTACTATACAGGCGCATGGAATTTAGGCGGTTGGGCACACTTAGACGGTTTTTGACCGTTGGATGCATGGGCCACTGTTTAGGCGCATGGGCAACTAACTTAACTAAATCAACATAAATCAGTCCTCAAGCATCATATATCATAATCTAAGCTTAAAACTAACATTCTAAACATCATAACATGAACATAACCATAAACAATCCCAAACTTACCCCCAAAACATACCCATTCATTCACACACATATTGGTAGAAACCCTTTCTTCATAAATCTTGCATACATGTATTTCTAGCCCCAAAGCTTGTTTAAAACAGGCAAAAAAGGGGTTCTAAAACTCACCTTAGCTGCTTTCGAGTTTAACCCTTTCACTTGAGCTTCTCAGACGTTTTTAACACCTAAAATCCACTAAAACACACAACCCGGACATACAATAACACACATAATCATATAACCGAGGCATAGGCCGACCAAGAACAACTCAAAACAAAGAATTCTTACCTTAAATTCAAACTCCTCTTCTTCCTCTCTCTAGAATCTTGAATTCTCTGTTGTTTCTCTCTAAAACCGAATGAGAAGAAGTGTGCAGGGGATTATGGGCGGCCATACCCCTTTATGCATCAACTTTTTATTCTTTTTGTCCTTTTGACATTTTTAACCCCTCTACTTGGGTTAAATTACACTTTCTTCCTTTTATTCATGTTTATTGTTTCTATCTCGTCTATAAAAATATCTGGGTGTTACAGGGTTCGTCAGACCTTTCCGGCCATCAAATAGATATGAGCGTGTGGCTAATTCATATGAGAAATCCTACCCTCATTTCAGCCAATTTGACACACCCAATAAAATATATAAGGCCCCGTATACCCCTATTGACCTGTGCATATTTGTAAGCGTTTTAATTATTACCAGGATAGACAAAAAATGTATTATCACAAATTTTAATATCATAGTTTTCAAAACATTCATGATAACTCACCTGTTTATAGTGGCTTAATAGCTGATAATAGTTGTTATTATGATTTAGTAATATCTTGGAGTCTGTTATAGTTTAAGTAATCATAGGTTAGGTAATGATATAGGTAACTAGTTATTGTTATTGTCAGATAGTGGCTAGCGCTACCTTGTTTAAGTATGAACGATTAGTCTATGCCTAAAAAGGCTAGGTTACCTAAAATCCAACCCTATCAATAACATTAACACCTAAAAGTAATAATACTACACTAATACTATTCCTAATAATAATACTAAATAAATGATAATTAACTTGACATAAATAAAATGATAGCATACCTGAAAAATATCTACGACAAATTGATGTAGAGTTTTCCTACTCGTGTTTCTACTCGGGCTCCCAAAACAACTATTCATAACAACCAGTGGAGTATTGAGTACCGGAGATTCTCTTTATATTCTAAAACAAACCTATAAGCTTCTATTATAGCAAGCAAGCACACACCTCAATTTGATATGTAGAGCTATGTAGGATATGACATAGAAGATTAAGCAACTATCCTGGCTCATTGCTTACTTATGTAATTAATTCAGATGCATGCTTTGTTATTCTCTTTTTAACTTTTAAAGTAAAGCATTCTATAAAATTTCGAATACATCATGTGGACAGGCTCATTTTTCTCTACTCGTCGACCTAAGTTTCACTAAAAACAAAGTAAGGTCAAATATTATATATTTTATTATTATTAGATGTTTTCTTAAAACAACAAACTCTCATCATCACATCACATCTTTCAAATAGCCATCTTACTCGTTATTTACGTGTTCAACAATATATGAAAGAAAAAGCTTGATATATTTACTCATTGAAGGTTTGGGGTATTACACTCATGGTGGAAGGCGCCCGCATTATGCATCAAGTACAACCATTATATGCAACTGCTATCCCATTACCTTTTTAAGCCATTACATTCAACTCCATGGTGGTGGTTTTGTGGTGTTACTGGCAGAAGTCAGCTCGCGGTGGTGCTTGGAGAAATCATCGCCGATCTTCTCACTTGGCAACTTTTATTGGCTTCTCTTTGACATTGAGCCTTCTCTAGGGTTTATATTGGTTTTGGTGTTGGCTTTCTTTAAAGAGATATATTATTGGGATTTTTTAGGTCGTACCCCACTACATAACGTATAAGCCTTTCCGGTCGTATCCTTGGCCTAGTCGTTAGTCTGTGCAGAGTTTCTTTAGTCGGAACTCTTGACTTTTGGCAACATATTTGGCTTTTCCAGTACCCTCTGTGGCCTCCTTTTGGTGGCCATAGGTTGTTGGTGTCACTGGAATCCTCCATTTTTTATATGTATATAGGAGTTATTGTGTCCGAGGTTGATGATGGTTGATTTTGCTCACCTTAGAATTGTTGTTGTTAGTGTCCCTTTTGCTTGGCTTTCCGACATTGCTATTGCTTTTTCTCTACAATTTAGGTTGTGATGTAGCTCCTCCATTTAGCATGTCAATATGTGTTGCAGCCATCGAGCAAATTAGAACCTCTAGTAACGAAGTTAGTTGTTAAAAGCGATTGATTATGATCTATTTTTGTTGTTAACTTTTGTTTGTTGTTTTGTTGTAAAAGCTAATGTTTTTGGATTTACATTCATTTATGCTTTATTGTTTTTGTTTTGGGATGCTCTTGATTTGATGATGGTGAATATTATAATACGACTAATGATATTTGGCTTCTAAAATCACTATTTTTTAAACATACACGATATTTGTTATGGGGTAATGCTTGTGTTTGAAAAGTTTTCATGATGAGACTAGCAGTTGAGTCTAGATCTGCTTTTGTTAAACTATATGGGACGCTTACGCTAGAAATAAATGACAATAAACAAACATATATTGGGTTCGTTGCTTTTGCAGGGCGAACAAAAGTATGCAGCCATAGTGAGAGACCATTTCAGAGCCTAGTTGTTTTATTGTGTTGAAATAGCACGACATACTGTAGGAATACATTGTTTTGGGTTTTCCTTTGATTAGTGATTCACGCTGCTGTTTATTTGGCTACTTTGTTAACAAGGTTGTGATGTTGATATTTCTTTGTTGGATTAAGACTTGTAACTTTTGCAACTATACATTTGTATATTTTGTTAATAGGATTGTGATACTACACCACAAAGATATAGGTTGCTTTGGGGTGACCACTGTTAATGGTTAGGAGCCCCACCTGAACACCTGTTCTGAGCCCGACCCATTAAACGCATTACCTAGTGACATTATTTAGAAGATGAATTCGAGTAAGGATGATTCTAAGAGGTTAATGTGCATTTGAGAGGTTTTAGAACTTACAGCGGAGATAGCATGCAAATTTTCTATTGGAGCCAGTGGCGGAACTATGCCCAGGAGTACAGGGTCAAGTGACCCCATTGATTTTTGAGCGGGTAGTGTATCGCATAATATCAACATTGTGAGTGAACCCATAGTTTTTTAGGAGGTGACCCTTAATATTATCACGTTCAAAATACAACTAGATTTTGTTCTTGGTTCACCGATAATGCGCACGTCTTGGCTTACCCCAGGTCATTGGTTCAACCCTCGCAGTGGTCTCTTTTTTACCGCCCTTTAATATTTATAAAATTATATTTTTATCCTTAAGTTTACTATATGTTAACCCTAAGCCAAAACCCACTCCACACAAATCTACTGTCGATCTGAAATCTCAGCACCCCTCCTCTCTCTTCTAGGATACCATCGCTCATCACTGCACCCTTCGACCTCCAGCGAGTCTGCCCAGTACTCCGGTAAGTCTGCCAAGTACTCCGGCCATCATTCATCTCTACAATTGTCCTCTATTCAAACTTTTACAGGTTTGTTTCTTAGTCATTTGTATTAAGTAGAGATTCAAACCCTAGATTCTATAAAAGAAAATGGTTTTGCCACTTGTCATCATATTAAACACCCTTTGACTCATGTCAAATTCTTAAACAAATATTACCACTTGTCATCATATTAAACACTCATTTAAACTCCAAAAATTTCTCTTAATTTGTTTCCGTAAAATAAAAAGTTTCTAAAGTTTGAATTAATATCATTTTTATTTTATATTCAAATAAATGTTAAAATGAAAACCATTATTTGTGTTCCTAATAATTTATTTTGAGAAAATAAAAAGCCATTTTGTAATATATGTACAATGATTTTAAACCAAAATTATGGTAAACAGAATCTAAATTTTCAAACATAATATTAAGAGATTAGTTTTTCATAATTTAATTTTATATACAATCACAATACAACTTAAGTTGACATGTTTCTTCACATTTGCATCTAAGTTTGTTATAATATTTTATCAATTTTATATTTTAATAAATTATTGGCTTTTAAGTTATATGTTATCACATGACACACTCTCAAAAAGTTATTGCCATGTGTCATTCATATAACGAAAAGTTTTTTAATAAAAATTTTGCATCCCTTAAACTTTGCATCCTTATATATCATTCTCATATATTATTCTTATATATTATAAGATTATTAATATTAGTTCTTAATTTCTAATTGTAATATTCGTTAATTTAGTTTTTTCAATCCGTGTAACACACGGGACGTTAGGCTAGTCTAAGAATATTGATAAATATGTAATACATATGTCTTCAGAACATGACATGTGTAATTAATTTTCTAACTTGATGAAATTTATAACCGATAATTTTAGAAATGTGAAATTTATAAAAAATTCATTTTATAATTAGGGAAAGCTTGAAATAAAAAGGTTTTTAAAACTAATAGTTGTATAATCATCAATTTTCTTAATCAATGGTTGAGATCGAATTATATAAAAAAGTTCAATAGAGTGCTAGTTTAAGAATAGAAACTTTTTTTGACTTTTTGCAAGGTCTAGTATTAAACCTTCGTAGCTTTTATATACGATATTATTTTTTTATAAAAATTACACTATAAATGCGAGTTTTTATCTTTAAAACGGGTACAGTATTGTTATATAAAAAATAATATTTTTTATGTTTTAAGCTCATATCTTATTATTGTGTATTTTTTATAGTTATTATGTTTTTCTAAATACTATTATGTTTGTTAAAATAATGAATTTAAAAAAACAAAAACATAATGATGGAAAATATTGTTGCATGTCTTTAATATATAAAAAAACAAACAATTAATTAATCTAAAATATTAAAAATAATAACAAAATAACACAATTTCATATTATGTTTTTTGATCATAATTCTGTTATCTTAAACACTCTGAGTTAGGAAAAATACATTATTGAAATAATATTATTGTTTACTTTTAATTGTAAAACACAATAATAGATAACAATAAATTTATATAATCTATAAAAAACAATAACAAATATAACACATTATGTTATACTCAACACAATAAGTTTTTGAAAAATACATTGGTAAAAATATATCATTGTATACTTCTAATTATAAAATAATAATAAATAATAAATTTATAAAATATATAAAAACAATGATAAAAATAATATAAAATGATATAAAAAGTAAAGCACATTAACAAATACATATAACAGATTATGTAAAATATATGAAACAATAAACTGATATTTGACACAATAATCGTATAAAACACAATGAGCTGACGTATGTTCTTAACTCTCAATTATTCTCAAACATTTTAGATTAACTCTATTAATCCTAGCCTTATAATTATCACATGTTTCTTCAACAACAAGTAATAAAATAAATTTTAAAAACAAAACTAAAGGAACGATAATCATTTATCTGGATAACTTAATCCTACTCTTGCAACTATCACATGTTTCTTCAACAGCTAAGTAATAAAATCAATTTTAAAGTCGACAAAACTAGAGTCTGGAACGATAATCATTACGTAAGATACATATTTGGGATCTCCTTATTATATCATGAAATCAACAATTATTAATACATTTTTGTATTAATTTCTATAGATATTTTTGAAAAAATAAATATATTTTAGTGGACTTTTATCAAGGGGTGAATCGCAATTGTCAGTACGTAAACAATACGAGTATTTATCAAATTATTTTATGAATTGATTAAATTGTTTAGATAACACGTATAACATTAGTGTTTACATGACTTCTTGTTGTAGTGTTCAATTTAACAAGATTCACATAATCATGGATATACAATATATTCATAAGCTATTTTATAAAAGTCTTGGTGTATTAAACATATACAGGGTTAAACCACTTTACTCTTTCAATATGTTATAAATATTTTATCCAAATAATGCTAATAAAATTTTATAATAATTACTTCGTAAATAAAAGTTGAATATAAACATAAGATTAAAATAATTAACTTTACAAAAGTACATAATAATATAAACAAGTACATCATTTGAGACTTAAAAAACATAAATAATCCCAAAAAAAGAATATAAAGATTAATAAATATCCAGTTTTCATCGTCGTGGGATTGTTGACGTGTGTAAATATGTTTCACCAAATCCGAGAAGTTTTTAAGATTTTTTTCTGGTTATGAAGTTATCGTATATTCAGCTTTTTATTTGGCATTAATTTGCCTTTTAGTCAAAAGACACCTGAGTATATTTTTCGTCATAACTACAAATCGTTTGATCTTCATCTTCTTAAATCATTTTATATAGTATGATGAACATACGTTATGTTTCCTTTTTATGGGTGATTACACTGCACAATGTGCCGACGTTGTCTGAGGACACCATGTGTAGTCCTATTCTATCTCGTTGCTTCTTGCGTTGCTTGAATTTTTTTCTGTTTTTCATCTTCTCGACATGTGAACCATTTGTCAAACAAAAGATATTCTTGATATATTTAATCAGGAAATAATACTTGAGGCTTTATCGTGTCTATCTGACTTTAAATGAAGACTTAGATGTTACTCAATTTATGATGTTATTGAATAGTGGCAACTAGTTAAGAACATTTATGTTATTAATTATTGGAATTCCCCAACACCATAGAATACTTGTCTAAACTAGATATCATGTGATGCCACTGCTTTTTAGCATTATCACAAGTGTGGATGATCATCTCGCAAGTATTAACCTCTTCATCCACCAAGACAAATTGCCAATTACAGTCAACACTGCAATCAGCACTATCATGCTTTTTTCGGAAATTAAACGTGCCTCGTATAATTGTTGAATATTATTCCATTTCAAAACTTATAGAAGGTTGGTGTGGCTAGCTAACCCTCCTGACTAGAGTGTGCCATTAAGGTACCGAAGAGAAAGCTATAGCATTACCTTCTATGAAAATTAC
>BJCN01193282.1:0-12220 GCA_018326445.1 Flaveria brownii
CCACCGCAGCAGACTTCAGTGCTTCGGAAGCATTCCTTTCTTCCGAGATCAAACTTTCTTCTAAAGTTAGTTTTCCACCTATCTTCTTCTAGGTCACCTTGATGCTTCCAAAGGAAAATAATTTTCCTTCCGAATCTATTTTCTTTTTCGTCTTAGAGATCTTCTTCTTATTCATGTGGATAGTACTCTTAGGATTCTAAATGCAATCCTTAGCATAATGAGTTATACCACCACACATGATACATTCCACGGGCTTACTTCTAAGAGTCTTGTCCTAAGAAGAAGGTTTGTCCTGAGCCTTCCCCTGCTCCTTTTTCATCTTCTTGGATGATGCAACATGCTTCTGAGGGAGAAGCTTGCCTTTAGAGTTGGATGTCCAGCCTGTGTAGCAGTGTTGCACATTGGTCCAACCTTCTTTTCCTTATCAAGATGGCTTAGACTTGAACTACAATTCTTGGTACTAGATTCCTTGGTTAAGTCATTGGTTTTCCTCACCTCAAACCCAATAGAGATGAACACTTGTTTTTGCCTGGGGTTGAAGGTGGCTTGATCTCCTGCATTATTTTTAATCTTTTTTTGCAGCCCTGATCAAGTTCTTTTGTTGAAGATTTGACCATCCCTAATGTTTTCCTCTCTTTAAGGATATAGTGATCCTTCTTAGAGTGAACCTCTTCACTCACTTTTGTTTCACCCTTCACTATATCCTCCTCCCTATTTTCATCTTCATCTTCTTTTAGAATAGGATCAATAGGAGGTACTCATCTTCACAAGTTCCACACCTTGGTTTTTTGACTGATAGTAGTGTGTGTGGAGAGCTATTTCATTTGATCCAAGTCGTTGCCTGTTCTTGCAACAAACTTTTTCATGTAAGGATGAAGATACAATATTCTTGAAGGTTTCCTCTTCAAGAACATATTTTTCTACCTTGACTTTGCTGATCACAAGCTCAACCTGGTATTCTTTTAACTTGGAAACAAGATCTTTAATCTGAGTCATGTAGTTTGCATGCTCTTGTTTTAGAGTAGAAATGGTTTTCTCTAAGTATTCTATTTTAAGCTTATAATAATTTTCTGCTCTTTTAAAATTCACTTTTAAAATGTTTAAGGACTGAAGATCAGATCTTATTTTCAAGTTGTAGAATCTGTACATATTAACTTTAGCAATGCTTTCAGGGAAGAAAAGATGTTTCAATACCTTTGATTCATCATGATCTGCCATTAGGGATTTGTTTAGGAAGACATATTCCACCTGAAAACTCCAATCAAAGCCCCCTTCTTCAACAACAAGTATAGCTTGCTGCTTTGGTTGGTTGGGCTTCTCAAATCTTATAGCTGCCTCAGTGTAGTTTGTTCTGGACTATGTATGACCACCATTTGTTCTTGGTGCCTTACACTCCTAGCAAAGTCTCCTATTTGGTTAGAGTTGTAACACTTTACTTTGCTCTTGTCCAGTTCAAACTTTTCACTGTACACATTGCATGGAAACTTCCTCCATGTCCTCTTTTAGAGCTTCTTGGATCTATAAGTGTAAAGAGCTATCTACTTGACTATTTTCATGTACTCCAGATCATCTAGATGGATGCAGTCCATGTCTTCAAGGGTAAAGAGAAAGTTTCTAGAACTTTTATCTGAAGACATAAAAGCCTGAGAAGAGCTGGGCTCTTAGAATGGACTTCCTTGAGTATAGCTCTCCCTAGGTTTCTCCAGAAAGGTGATGAAAGGTCCATTTGGTGAGTTGTCAGGGTATCAGATGAGATGATGATGTGGTTCTCTGCTGCCCCTTTGAACCACATGAAGGGTTGTACTATTTTGGGTGCTGGATGAGCTAGGAGAAGGATTTTGCATGTTTATCTCTATTTGGTAACCACTCAGGATACCATACAACTCAGTGAGAGTAAGGGTAGAGAGGTTCTTAGTTCTCTTAATGACCACACAGTAGTGTATCCATTCTTTAGGAAGAGAGAACTTGAACTTTATTACTATATCCATGTTCTCAAGTTCGACTTCAACATCCATTAGAGTGTCTACAATCTCAACATACCTAAAGTATTATTGAGTCATAGTTTCACCTATCTTGTATGTGAAGTTTTCAAACTCCTGCGTCATTATGTCTTTCTTGTTCTTCTTAGCTTCCTCAGATCCTTCCTACATCATTTTCAGTGCATCCCAGAGTTCTTTTGCACTCTTGCACTTATTGAAGCGTCTATAGATAGAGTAGGGAATAGCAGTTTGAAGAGCGTTTATGGCTTTCTAATCAATGTATATTTTCTTCCTATCTTCTTCAGAACAATTAGCCACTTCCTTGGGTATCATCCCACCTCCAACAGTAGATGAAGTAGTATTTGGGATGTGAGGTCCATAGACTACATATCCCCATATCCTGTTGTCTTGAGACTTGATAAAGCCTTCCATTCTCATGCACCAAGTGTCAAAATCATCAAGAGTGATAAGTGAAGAGTTAATCATTATGTTGGCTTCTATATTAGCTTTAAAAAGAGCTGCCATTTGAACAAGTAAGTGAATGTGAAACTGAAAATATTCAAGACGGTGAAATCTTGCAATCAAGAGCCTAAGAAGCTCTGATACTAATTGCAGGGACAGTTATGGTTTGAACAATAGTTTCACAGTTGGAGATTATCAACTAAAGACACTTACAAGATCAAATAGGGAAACACGTAGTGAAACAACAAGTAAGAACACTCAAAAATAGAAATATTGGTTTTCAAGGATGATGCATATTTCTCTCAAATGTTTAGAAGTATTGTAAAGCTTCTTCTTTTGTCCTTAGACTAACACATGAGATACTTTATAATACAACCTACAGCCAACATACTTTAAAGGCCAGCTAGACACTAATCTAGACAACAAGATCAATGTAGAGTGAAAAGGCAGATTGCCTTTTGACATATGACTATAACATGCTATACCTCACATCCTATTGGAATACAATAAGGATAAAGTTACTAAAGTAGGAAATTGTATGAAAGAGACCATATTGTACAGTTGACAAAGTAAAAAAGGTATTCATAATCTTATAAAAGTTTGTGAGTCTATAGAGCTGACAGCGGAGAGGACTTCTGCTTTTATCAAAATTATGTCAGAGTCTTGTTAGTCTTTGGAAGAGTTCAGTCTTCAAGCTTTGGAAGACTTTGTCTTTAAGCTTCGGAAGACTTCACTTTGGCTTTAGAAGATTTATGTCTTTGGCTTCGAAATATTTGACACTTTGTTATTTTCTTTGTACATAGTCAAATCTATCGAAGTACATCCTTCCTTGACTTCACTGAATGTTGAGTGTTCTTTGGTAAGCATCATCCGTTAAGGTAATCGTCTTGAATCTTACACAATGTTACATATAGTTAAGACACCAAATCACCATGCCATGCTTGATTAATCACCTAACCACCCACCCCATCCCATCACATTTCTGTACAATGCCTATATAATACAGTTAACACACCACATCACCATGCGATGCTTGATTAATCACCTAACCACCCACCCCATCCCGTTAAGGTAATCATCTTGAATCTTACACAATGTTACATACAGTTAAGACACCATATCACCATGCCATACCTTAGTTGTTAGTTATCCCTTACATATCAACTTACACACCAAAGAATCCATGCCTATATCATATTTTAATCAATAAAAAGGACACAAACGCTTTTATAAATACCACTCTTGCAATAACAAAACACACACAACTCAAATAACACTCCCTCTTTGTACTCTTGGTTCTCTTTCACATTCTTTCTTCAAAACTTAAAAACCACCATAACAGTCACAAAACCTCATCGTTCAAGTGTTTGCCTAGATTCATATGGCCAACTTTAGACGGTCATATCTCCTTTATTTCTTCACCAAATGGAATAATTCTTTTCCTGGATTAAACTTTTATCTACCTTCTAAGAAATTCCACCTGTTTTAGATCATTCCATGAAGTATTCGACATCCAAAGAGCCCTCAAACTACAACTGCATAGAAAACAAGCTAGCCTGATATCTTGTTTTTATTACCATCTTTGAAGTTTTTACAAAGTCTTGTTTAAGTTATTCTTCTTCAATTGACTAAGGAATAACCTTATTTATGTTTCCTTATGTTGCTTGATGTGCTCTAAAATATACATAGAAAACCTATCAGAAGCATATCGATTATTCCTAATTATCTTCCTTAAAATGATGAAAATAAACTTAAAATATTAAATTGTGTTTTCAGACGTTCAAGAGGTCAAGATGGACTAAAGAAGCATACTTAGAAAGAATTTGAAGAAAACCAAGCTTTGAAGTCCAAGCATGGGGTCGTGACTCATTAAGCACGCCCCATGACCAGCATAAAATACGCTCACGTACTTAAAATAACAAGCCCCCGTGATTGTACATTTGTCAGGACAAAAAGTACTGTGCCCCAAAAACAGTCAAGGGGATGCGCCCCATGAGTCGTGGGGCCACGACCCACCCAATCACGGGGTCGTGACTGACCAACTCTACACGTACAAACCGACCAACTTTCGTAATGAGGTGGTGTCTTTAGGCATGAGGTCGTGCTTAAACACTCCAAAAAGCGTATAAATAGAGGCCTAAGTTCATCATTTAGGAAAGCTTTTGGTGGAGTGTTACACTGCTGATTTCTCTCTAGAATCAAGTCTTGAATACCCTTGGGAGGCTCGAGAGGTATATACAACACTTGAAAGAAGCTCAGGATTGTCTAGACGCCATCCATTATGGATCACCGTTTGATTGTTCCATTTCACCAATGATTTCACATCTATCTTCTATGTTATTTGTCATTTTGTTCAAGTTTATTATGAGCTAAACTCTTATTATCATTGCAAACCATTAAACACCAACTAGGTCAGATTGCATAACAATTATCTTAGACCCCAACGTGCTTCACCTAGCAACTTTATGACAAACCCTAATGCACAAGTGAAAGCGATCACTACAAGGAGTGGCAAAACAACTCAAGATGATGCACCTGCATTATAACCAATCTTGGAAGAAGTTGAAACTTAAACTCCAAGTAATGAAAGTGATAAGCAAAGGCAACCAGTTATTGTTGAAGGACCAGCCAAAAAATACATACCACCACCACCCTATGTTCCACCACCCCCTTATCCTGGTCATTTGAGACAACAACCAATGGAGGTATAATATGGAAAGTTTCTAGGGTTGTTCAAGCAACTCCACATCAACCTGCCATTGGTCAAAGCCTTTGCTCAAATACCAAATTACACAAAGTTCTTCAAAACAAACTACCTCAAAAGATGACTTATCCTGGGAGCTTTACCATACATTGCCTAATAGGAAATTTTTCTATTAGTAACGCCTTAGCTGACTTAGGAGCTAGCATTAACCTCATGCCTTATATGGTGATCCTTCTATCAAATATGAGCATCCAGTTAGCTGATCGTTAGCTGATCGTTAGCTAAACCTAGACCGACTTATATGACCATCCAGTTTGCTGATCGTTCTGTCAAATATCCAAGGGGTATCATTGAAAATCGTTTAGTTAAAATTAATAAATTTGTATTTCCTTTTGATTTATGATCCTTGACATGGATGAGGACAAGAATGTTCCTCTTATCCTAGTTCAAACTTTCTTAGGAACCGCTCCAACTCTTATTGATGTTTGCACTAGTAGACTTACGCTTCGAGTGGATGAGGAGGAATTAACATTCGACATAGAACAACCCATGAAAAATCCTCAACATAATGATGACTCACTCTATTACATTGATGTATGTGATTCAATCATAAGTTGTCATTTAAGGGAAACTCCTGAAATGAAGCTTGCAATACTCAATTAATAGAAGTCTAAACAATCGAACTCATCTCTGAAAATCAAACCATTCCAGACCCAAAAGTTGATGAAACATCATCTCATCAAGAAGCGTTTAAGATCATTAAACACGAACTAGAACCTAAATCCAAACTATCAATCAAAGATCCTTCAGTTCCAGAACTCAAAGAACTTTCATCTTATCTCGAATACGCCTTTCTTGAAAATAAATCTCAATTTCCTATCATTATCTCATCCACCTTATTGAATGATGAAAATAACAAGTTGCTCAATATGCTTAAGACACATAAATGAGTACTTGCTTGGAAAATCTTGGACATTAAGAGAATCAATCCATCCTTTTGCAATCATAAAATTCTGGTGGAGGAAAACTTTAAATCTGTCATTTAGCCTCAAGAACGTTTAAATCCGATCATGCAAGAGGTTGTGAAGAAGGATGTAATCAACTGCTAGATGTGGGTTTAATTTACCCTATTTTTTATTCTCCTTGGGTAAATCCTGTGCAAGTTGTTCCAAACAAGGAGGAATTAATGTTGTAACCAACGAGAAAGATCACTTCCCTCTACCATTTATCGATCAAATGCTTGAAAGATTATTAGGGAAAATGTTCTATTGTTTCCTCGATCGTTTCTCAGGTTATTTCTAAATTCCAATTGCTTCCAAAGATAAAGAGAAAAATACATTCACATGTCCATATAGTACATTTGCTTATTGGCAAATACCTTTTGGATTATGTAATGTTCCTGCTTCATTTCAAAGATGCATGGTAGCAATCTTTCAAGACATGATCGAACATTCCACGGAAGTTTTCATGGACGACTTTTCCTTCTTTGGAAACTCATTCGTATAATGTCTTGAAAATCTAGAAAAGATGTTGGTTAGATGCGAAGATTCTAACCTTGTCATAAATTGGGAAAAGTGCCATTTTAGGTCTACTAACCTATTTATTGACATCTCTAGTGTATTGTTGTTGTCCATCACCAAATGTTAGTCCCTCGGTCCGGCTCTAATTTCACATTCAAGGTACCATTAGTGTTTATATATAGGGTATACCATCGCTACCCACCACACTACTAATACCTTGAAGGCGTACCAGTCACCAACCATAATTAATTGTTAAATAAACCAACACCTAGGGGCATATGCCTGAAATAAAGCTCCCTTTGATTTTTAGTGTTACTTTTTCTAATGATCATGAGCTGCCTTCAGTCTATCCTTGATTTGAAAGACATTATCGGCACTCCCCTAAATAAACTTGTTTCAAGTCATCTGACTTTCCCTAAACTCAGGTAACATACATGTGGCTGACATTTATGCCTAAAAAGTTTCTCGAACGGTGCATGCTTAATACTTATATAGTAGCTATTATTGCAAGAAAATGGAACCAATGGTAGGTGAGTATCCCAGCTACCTGCAAAGTCTATGACATAAGTCCTCAATATATCCTTCAAAGTATGAATAGTATGCTCACTCTGACCATTGGTCTAAACATGATAAGCCGTAATCAAGTTCAGACGCGTTCCTACGCCTTCTATGAGCTATAATCGAATCATGACATGAATTGACTATCATGATCTGAGATGATTGACACGGAGACTCCATGTCTAGCCATAATTTCACTCTTATAAATCCTTGTGAGGTTTTCCATCTTATAGTCTTTACAAGTAGGAAATGGGTAGATTTGCTCATTTGATCTATAATGACCAAATGAAATTATGCCCACTACTAGTCCTTGGTAACTATCCATTGTAATATTTTCCCATTTTCATTATGGAATCTTAGGCTGTTGTAATTGATCAGATGGTTTTTAATGCTCCGCTTAAACCTTTGAACAAGTCAGATACTTTCTCAGATATGCGTCAATGTCACACTTCATTCAATGCCACCAATAAAATTCTTAATATTAGGATAGATCTTATTAGTACCAATGAAAATAATACGTAGACTTATGTGCCTCATCTAATACCAAATGTTTGAAGATTATCCAAGAATGGCACCCAAATACATTCGATAAAGTACAGCGCTCTAACATCCTTTTGCACAAACTGCTTATCCAGACCTCTCAAACTTTCATCCTATACATTAGGTTTTGTTATTGCCTTTAGCTTGAGCAGCAATGATGTAGGTTTTGATACCCTAATGGATCGTCATTTCTGATGCTCTACCTCAGATGGTTTTGGAACTTTCAATCTGAGTCAATGCCTCGGTGACTACATTTGCCTTTCCTAGATGATACCGGATTACAAAATCATAATTGTTGAATAACTAAGTCTAGCACATTTGTCTCATGTTAAGTTCCTTGTGACTAAAAGTGTTTTGGAGCCTAACACCTACGTCCCATGTACAGTTTCTTTTAATTAAAAATGTCTTAGAGACTCTTATGGTTAGTGTAGATGAAACACTTTGTACCATACATGGAATGATTCCATATAGTATGTATTAGACATTGGCATGTTTTTTAAGATTTGTGTTTTATTCATCTATGACCTTTGGCATCTTTTTGCTCTTATTTTCTTTTGATATTTCTTTTTATTTTCTTTCTTTGAATTTTTTTTCTTACATATAATAATACATATATATATATATATAAGAATCTTTGAATAAAAACAGACTACCTTAAGTATCATAATATTATAACTATCAGTTTGTTTGGGCATAGATTCAACATCACCACAAAACTCAATTATCTTCTCCATTCAAGTTATAATTATCTTAGTTCAATTGAATCACAATCCATTTTACTATTTGGTTTTTAAAACATATCCTATCAACATATCAAACATAAATTCAAATCAATTCATATTTAAGCCTAGTTTGCAATAATACAAACTAAAATATATATTTTCATTTTCTATTTACATAAAAAATTCATTTTTTGAAATTTTTATAAAAATATACTTTTTGTTTTTTAGAAACTTTGTCATAATAAAATACTTTTTGTATTTTTAAACATTGTATAAACTCCCTCTAAAATATAAACCTTTTTATCTTTTCTTTAGAATATTTCTCACCTTAAAATTATGATTATCCTATAAAATTATAGAGTTAAAAAACTTTTGAAAAGTGAAATCTTTTGGAGAAAGATTTCTTGTATAATCATGTAATGTTAATCATTCTGAATGATTCAACTAGACACTCAAACCAAGAATGATTAAATATTTTGTTGAATAGATCAGTGACGACATCTTCTAATTAGACTTTGTAGGTGAGGTGAATAGAGTTAATGTAACAGTTTCACATTGAGGTTAGACATAGAACAGTTAAAAGATCCAATAGAGAACCGGTTAGGATGAAACAATGAACACAAGTAACAAGAACAATAAACAAGCACAAGATAATATGGTTTTTAAGAATGATGTATATTGCTCTCAAGTTCTCACAAGTGTTACAATACTTAATAGAAATACAAGTATTTGAGATACTTTATACTACATCCTACAACCGTCCATACTTTGAAGGACAGATGGAAGCCCTAATCTAGACATCAAGATCAATGTAGAGTCTAAAGGCAGATTGCCTTTTCACTTATGACTATGACATGCCATAGCTCACATCCTTATCTATTACAAAAAGGATAAAGTACAAAAGTAGAAAATTAGAGATAAATGACCTAAATTTACAGTTTGACAAAAGAATGGATTTTACACCAACTTATATAAGTTGGTGAGTAATCAGAGATTGTAGCGAAAAGTGGTTTAACTTTTGTCAAAAGGTGATTTAGAAAAAGCATGTCTTCTCTATCTTTGAAAGAAATCAGTCTTTGGGTTCGGAAGACTTTGTCTTTGAAGCTTCGAAAGACTTCATCTTTGGCTTCGAAAGATATGATCTTTTGAATTTGGAAGATTTGATACTTGGCATAATTCCCTGAGTTGTATCAAAACTTCCAAAGTAACTTCCTTGTACTTCACATGTGCGTGCTGAGAGCTCTTTGGTTACGTCAATCTCTAAGTGTAATCCTTACAAACTCCCCCTAGGCTGATGCTACCAAAACTAAAGGAGAATTTTGAAGCTTGATCTTCGTCTGTTGATAGTCCTCATCAGAATCAAGACCGTTCCCTTCATAATCAGTTGGTTAGGATTCCTTAAACTTTCAAAGTACCTTCTCATGTCATAGTGATCATAGAGAGGGTGGTCAAGAATGTTTTGCCAAAAGTGTGTATCTTGACCTCCTTGATCTCTAGTGATATATCATCTATCTAGATTAGTAGTAAACATCAAGGGCAAGATGGGTCTCTCAGCAGCAAGAGGCTCTACAATGAGTGGGCTTTGTTGAGTAGCCTCTTTTTGAGCTCCCTCAGGATGTTCTGACCCATCCAGTGGTACAGGGGTGGATTGTAAGGTTTATACTTAAAGGTTGATGCAACCGAAGCAACCAAAGAGCTCTCAGCATGGATACATGAAGTACAAAGTAAAGTTACTTTAAAAGTTTTACACAACTCAATGGAAATAAGATAAGTGTAAAAACTGAAGCTGAGGAAGAAGACTTTAGTCCTATTCTTTCAACTGAAGGCTAATTCAACTGAAGCTATCATGGTGTAGGGGAAATCTAGCAGCCAAGAACTTAGTGTTGGTGATGAGGAAGAAGACTTTGGTCCTATTCTCTCAATCCCCCATAATTCTTTTGATGAAGATGAGGGGAGTCTAAAACTAAGGGTGCAAAACTGACTAAAACCTACACCTATTTAGTCTCAAAGGTTAGTCATCTAGAATCTCAGGTGACTTCCTTACAAAAGAGGGTCAATGACCAGCAACTTGAGATTACTGATCTCAAGGGAAACTTAGCTAAGAGACCACTAAAGAGAACTCAACCAGGGCTACAAGAACCTGTGGATGTGGTGGACCTAACCTCTAGCTCACCTATGCAAGAAGGTGATTTTACCAAAAAGGAGGAGAAAGTCCTACCTACAATCACAGAACCTGGGAGTTCTTCTTAGAGTAAAGACATAGAGGATTAACCACCCTCAGTTGCATTTGTCAATACTCAACAACCTCCTTAAGTCCATATTAATATGGACTCACTTATACAAAGTCTGTTTGAGAAGGGTATTCCAAGGGCTATGCCTACCATAGCTTATCCTACTGAGAATCCAATTATAAGGTGGAGGTATGACACTAATAGAAGAACCCCAATAATCTCTAAGTTTCAAGGAAAACAGAAAATCTTTAACTTCTCCAACATGAGATTTTATGAGAGCGCCTATCTGGTTGACCATCCAGTTACCAACCCAAGTCAAAAAAGGCAAGATGGAAGGTTAGCTAATAGGATTCAAGACAGGGTGCTGGAAGAGTTCAAATTAAGATCCAAATTATATAGACAAAGGCTATCAAGTAAAACTATTGGTTAACTAGATGTTAAGGTGGACCCAAGATTAGCTTCTAAGGGGAAACCTTGACCGAAGGCCCAGTGTTAGACCCTATGAACCTTGAAACAGGAACTATTTTAACATTCTCTATTCTCAGTGAGACACCAGCTGGTGAAGGCGCTTCACAACCTCTCTCTTGCTACAGCTCAAGTGCTGAACCAAGCAATAAAGGACAAAGCTCTCTCCACCTTGAGTCACCAAAGTCTGTGATTGACAAAGGAAAAAGGAAATTGACTCCTGGAAAGATTGAGGAGTTGAAAAGAGAAAGAAAGAAAAAGATAAGGGGAGAGAGTTCAAGTGGGTTCCTAGGCTTTATGGAAGCTGCAATCAGGGTTACCCCCAGGCCAAACACTCAAGATGATAAGTTAAGGGTAGCCAGATTAAACTACTTCAGGACTAAAAACTACACCATTGATGAACTCATCTCTCTTCCATTAGAAGAGTTCAATGAACTAGCTAACACTAAGTTGTCAAAGGAGATGAAGGAGGCAAAGGATGCAGAACTGCTCCTCCAGATCAAGGAAGAAAGGAGGAGGAAAAGACTCTACAAGCATGCTCCTACCCTCTCCCTAGTTTAAGAAAGCCCTGAGACAGACGCTATGGCAACTGAGCAACAATCTCAACTAGACAAAGAAGAAGACAGATAAAATATGATCAACTACCTGAGTGCCTCTATCAGGCATCTGCACTTCTTCCCTTATCATATGAATACATAGAGTTTGAGTACTTCAAGCAGCTTAAGCAACAAGTAATGAAAGAACAAAAGGCTGCAAAGAAGAATATGAGGAAAGAAGCTGCAAAGTCAAGAGCCATCATCCAAAAGAGTCTAAAGAAGTCTACTGATAGGTAGAGGATGATGAGCTTCTTGAAGTTGTATGGATTATTCGGAAGGAGGCTTGCTCCAATGTATCTGTCCACCGTGGATGAGCATATTAGGGTGATCAAGCAGAAGATTTAAAAACGTGAGCTTATTGACTTGCATTCTCCACCAAGTCAGATTGAACCTGAAGTTAAGGTCAAGGTTGAACCACAAAAGGCAACACAACTTGGACCTAG
>BJCN01193298.1:0-13777 GCA_018326445.1 Flaveria brownii
GTTGTCTTCGGGTTTGATACCCCTTCTTGAACCTCTCGGGTGTTCCTAATACCTAAAACACACACACACAATGCAACCCGAACACACAAGTCACATTTATAAGCACATAAATAGTTCTAGAATTATCGCAAACATCCAAATTTCGAGACTTCTTACCAAAAACTTCGAGTTTTCAGGTTCTTCTTTAAAAATCCCGAGAGTTTTCTGCTCTTGCTGCTTTCTCTCTCTAAAAATATCGAATGAGAGGACATGCAGACAACATGGGCGGCCATGCCTCCCTTTTTGTACAAAATAAATGTGAACTTTGCCCATTTGGCACTTTTGGCCCCTCCTCTTTAGTTGACTTTTTATTTTCTTTCCTTTTCTTTCTTTTTCTTTTATTCTTTTATTTCTTGCTAAAAAAATGCGGGTGTTACATCAGTACGGTTTATCATACTCAGACGGATGGTCAGTCAGAAAGGAAGATTTAGATATTGGAAGACATGCTTAGAGCATGTGGGATTGCTTTTGGAGGAAGCTGGGATTGACACTTACCGTTAGTTGAGTTTTCATATAACAATAGTTAACATGTCAGCATTGATGTCGACTTATGAAATGCTATACAGTAGGAAGTATAGGAACCCCATATGTTAGGGTGATATTAGGCAAAAAGAATTAGAAAGTATTGACGTGATTGAAGCAACAACAGAGAAATCAGATAAGATTAAGGCGTTTATGAAAGCAACTAAAGATAAACAAAAGTTGTATGCCAACAAAAGATGTAGGCTGGTATAGTTTTAGGTTGGTGATAGAGTCATGCTGAAATGTTATTCTGGAAGGGGATAATCAGATTTTAGAAGCGAGGAAAGTTAAGCCCAAAATATATAGCACCATTTTGGATTATTGCAAGGGTAGGAGAGGTGGCCTACCGATGAGAGCTACCAGACGCGTCAAGTAGAATTTATTCTACATTCCATGTATCTCATTTAAAAAAATATTAGTAGCTTATGTAATCATCTTGACAAAACCTGGAGGAATAGCCATGTCACTGCAGATGTAAACCTGTTTTGAAAACATGACCTTTTACATGTGTTTATTACATAGCCATAGAGTGAGTAACTGTTTTCTTAGAACAATATAATGCTTGGTCCCACGATGATCTACCTTTTGTATAAATCCACATTCATAATCAATTATTTCTCAAATATAAACGAAAATCATAACCTAATGTATGATCCTTAAAAACCCAGTAATAAAAAACATATACAGATATGGCAAGTATATATTAATCTTATTTTATTACTTTTGAAACTTTATCTGTCTTTTAGTACTCTATCTACAATGCTTACAAAGTTGTCAATGTAAAAAATATGTCTAAAATTCATGGAGACACATATTTATAGTTTTACAAAATTAGCATGGATGAAATCAAACATACATTAAAACAACAGTGAGAAGATGAAAAAGAAAAAAAAAGAATCCATCATCTACTGAATATGCAAGAGAATCAAGAGATAGAGAGATTGACGGAAAGAAAAGATTAAAGATCATGATGGAAAGAATATAATGATGGAAGTTACCGATAGTTTGTTCAAGGTAGGAGCAACGATTTGTCGTCAGTTTTGTAGATCTAGGGTTGTTAGGAAGAACAAATAAGAACGGAAATGTGAAGAAACGTAAAGAATAACTGGGTTAGATACGAGAGATGTTAGATCCAGGAGATGTTAGAGCCGCGTGTTGTTGTATTCGGGTTAGAGGTAGAGGCGGGAAAAAAAGGTTGAAACATGCTCCAGAAAAGGACACGTGTCCTTATAAAGTTTTCTTTATTAGAGACAATAGATTACATCAACTGCTGCTGATGATATTAATTATTTTCTGTAAATTTTAAAAAAAGTTTATTAATAAAGTAAGAGAGATGTCTTTTAATAATTGTAAGTTCTAAAGAAACAAATTTTATAAAATAATAAAATTTTCTAAAACGTCAAACTTTTTTAAAAATATGAAATATTTTAAAATCAGTGTTTTTAAGAGTAAAATTTTTATAAACTAAAATAATTAAAATTTAAAGTTATAGTAAAAAAAATAAATGACATTTTTTAAAACGGTTTGTATTGAAATAACATGTTTATTATTTTTTTAAAATAAAAACAAAAAATTTTAAAAAAATAATATAATTTCTTAATTAGTTATAGTATTTACTCAATTATATCTTATTTTAAAATATTATTCTATAATTAATAATTATTTAAAAATTTATTTATTCCAAGTAGAAGTATAGTAATAATAATATAATAATGGTGGTATATGTTGATGAGTGCTTGTGCAAACAGGTGCGGAAGGGGTTGCTTTCGAGCGTTCTTGTGGGGGAATGGGTTGCCGTACGTCTATTCCGATCCCTTGGTCGTCATCAGGGTGTGATGTTGCTTGCTACACCTGCACTTGCATTTCATACCCGCATCACATCACGTTCACTCTTCTTCCTTCTCTTTTCGTGGCGCATTTACGAACAGCAAATCAAATCTAAATGCTGCCACTGCCCAAGTAATGGTCACAAATCCACCACGTCATATTCAAATCAAACAATTTTTCACTTAGGTGACCCAAATTTAACTGCATTAATGAACCATTCACTCGCCCATCACTCTCCTCTTTCCAATATTATATCTCCATCACTTTCCTTCCCATTAATAATTGCTGCATGTTGTTCGTTACTTTTGGTACTCGTACACCCACACACCTCCCATTTTCCATTTCACTTAAAAAAAACTCACCTTTCGGAACTTCAATTTAATCCCCATTTGGGTCTTCCATCATTCACATACAACGAATTGTTGCACTGTGATTCAAGATTCAGAATTGAAAACAACCATCTTAACGCAAACTGCAAGTGGTTGTGTGGTTAATTTGTATACTAGAAACGAATTTGAATCTTGTTAGAGCAATGTTTGTAAGAGCCACACCTTCAGTTGTGAATCTGTCACCATGTTTTGCTTTGAAATCAGGCTACAAGCATCATTCCTCTCGGGTTTCAGTTAGGTGCGTTAGAACAGCAGCAGATTCATCTGTTGTGGCGTCTTCTGCAGTAAATGGTGTTGGCAGTTTTGACGTTGAAAAGAGGGAGTTGCTTGGATCTAATATTATTGTTGATGACAAGAGTAGAAGGAAAGAGGAAAAGCTTGAACCTTTGTGGGATGATGGGTATGGAACTCAAAGTGTGAAGGATTATCTTGATTTAGCCAAAGAGATTATTAAACCTGACGGTGGACCCCCACGGTGGTTTTGCCCGGTGGTTGTAGACGGGAATGATAGTCCTTTACCGGATTCACCGGTTCTTCTGTTTTTGCCAGGTAATATCTTCAACACCAAATACTATTTGTAGTATTCAAGTTGGTTGTTTACATTACATATGTGTAGAATATGAGATCCTAATAGAGGCTTTTTATTTAATAAGCACTTTGATGATTTACTGATGTGTGCAGCACCCAAATTGTGGAAATTTATTTTCCAAAATGCATTACATATGTCATAATATGTTATGATGTTTCTTGGTGCAGTACACTAAAAAACATGTCTAGTTTTGGAATTGGAGGAACAAGATTCCTTGGGTAAATTTTATTAGTTCTTCAAAGGTGGTTTTGTATGATGATATCTTGTTCTTCATTATGGCTTGCAGTTCTCTTAGAGTTCCTTGATTTCATCCGGAAACTTACAACTTTACATACTTGCACACACATTACAAGACATATTTGGACATGTGTGCTCCTAATCGCACTTCTGATATATTTAAACTTGGTGATTTTGTTTAGGGATGGATGGTCTCGGCTTGGGCCTCATTTTGCACCAAAAGTCTCTTAGAAAGTGAGTCATTTGTTTGTAATCTTGATATAATAGCAATATGTATTAAACGACTATTCTGATTGCAGGGTTTTTGAAGTTAGATGCTTGCACATCCCTGTTTATGATAGAACACCGTTTATAGGTTTTATGATTTCTTTTTTATTCTTCTAGTTTTGCCGTGTTCTCAGGGCTATTCTAATTTGATAGGTAATTAGTTCATTTACTTTATATGTGAAGATTTGGTGACATTGGTGGAGGAAACCTTGAGGTTTGAGCATGCTTTAAATCCAAGCAGGCCAATATATCTGGTTGGAGATTCTTTTGGAGGGTGTTTGGCTCTTGCAGTTGCTGCACGTAATCCGGGAATTGATCTAGTAGTTATACTGTCAAATCCAGGTTACTTAAATCACAAGTTATCCTATTGGATTCGCAGCACAGATTTTTTCTTTTTTGATGAGTGTTTCTTGTAACAACCTATTTTTATTATCCATTTCAGCAACTTCATTTGACAGGACACAGCTGAAGCCTATACTTCCTGCCTTGGAGGCTATGCCTGATACACTTACCGGGACAATCCCTTATCTTCTTAGCTTTGTAATGGGTATATCATTTGTCTATATAAAATGCTAAATTCAATAATATTCCCTTCAAATTAGTTTATTTATCCCAGGAATTAAATTTTAGAAAAAATATAAATAAAGTATCTAACTGTTTACCTATCTATATGATGTTGGAATTAGTTTATTTATCCCTGGAATTAGATTAACCAACTTCAAAATTTATGCTCGAGGTGTTGGACACATTGAAATGCCCCTAGTTAATTGATAGAACTTCTCAAAACTAGTTGGCGAACTAAATTCTCATACAATAATAATTTGAACAAACATTGGGCATATGTTGCATGTTATCTAGTTTGTTTGTATAACCATTTAATTATAAATGTGTTAGCACTTGGACTTAACCCTTAATCACCAATGCACATGTGATAGTAGAGAATACTAGATAAAAAAAGGCAATTGATACCCATGGTTGATGGTTCGACTGTTGAGGATGATCGGAAAAGTTTTGACGGGTGGTCGGTTGGAGGTGATAATCAAAACCCGATGAATAAGGAGAGTAAATTGGAGATTAACAAAAGTCAAACCCATTTAAAATTTGAAATTAATGCTAAAGATATGGATGTGTTGATCATGGCCATATTAAAAAAAATCAGCAGCTGTGAAGACAAGGAAGAAATAATTGACGGTGGAATTACCTCATACTATCAACATATACATCCAATATTTCCAAATTCAAAGATGGATTCTGTTGCGTTACATCCAAAATATTTAATTAATATTGGGCTGGTGGCTAAATTAGATGAGCTAGGTGTTTATGAAAATAAGTTATGCTCAACAAGTGTTTGGGAGTTGGGCTACTCTACTCGGCTTACTACTACTAGAGATGGGATAGGAAATGAGCACTTGAAGCGACCTGATATTCCTTTTGACCCGGGTGGTTTCGATCCAGAGGCAAAAACTCGAGGACGAGTTTTCTTCGAAGGCAGAGAGTATGATGCAGGAGCATCTACAAGTTTGAATTTGAATATTTATTTAGATTCATTATCTTTTCTATTTTTCTATTATTTATTTAGTTTATTCTTATCTTTAGGTTGTTAGGATCTATTATAAATATTAGGGTTTCTTTTCGTTTGTGAGTAGTTTTTGATTAAGTTTTGAATTAAAGAACCTTTGTTCTTGGAACCTTTTGGTTCGCTTTATCGTCTTTGATTAACTATTGTTCTTGTGCCATTTGATTGCTTCCATATCTGCATCAGCAACTATGCTAGTTCCTTAAGTAAATATGCTATATAACTCAGGTTTAGGATGAATAAGGTAGTATGCTTTATTTGGTTAGATACTTTGTGGAAAGGAAGCTTTCATCTCAAAATAAGCTAATTTTTGCCATTAATTCTTGTTCATCAACTGGTTGGTTTATAGATTATTGGTGCTGCGGATTAGATACATGTAGATGTATGTATGCATATGTGTGTGCACTTACATGTATATGTATGAAGGATTTAATTTCCTAAGCATCCTACTTGTAGTGTAACTGTAAACTAACCTGTTTGTAGCATTCACAGTAGCTTCCCCCATCTCCATCCTTCATAATTAACGAAAAACTATAATCCCCAAAGGTTTTGCATTCATAAAAGCATCCCACATCAGCTTCCTCATACCTATCATTATTTCAATTAAATAATACTTAATTATCTTTTATTGTTGTTTTTTCTCTTTCTTCCACTCACAACCACTAATAAAAAATATAAAATAATAAATATGGGGAATGGATGGTGACCCCCAAATATGAGGGATCATTATGGTTTCCCCTAAAAATATAGGGGACGGAGATGGGGACGGGGAACCTGATGCAGTAGATAAAAATATTTTTTCATGTTTCCCGTATAATTTCGAAATGAGTGTAAAGATGGATGCTGATGTGAATGCTTACTTGCTAAAATTCACAAAAAGAAAAACGAAAAGCTAGAAATTTTAAGCAATTCCCATTGGTTAATTTACATTGAAACTAGGAAGTAATATTATTATATTAACAATTTTTTTCATCCTATCAGGAGATCCTATAAAAATGGCAACAGTGAGTCCTGAGAGCGCAAGTATTCCAAATCTTGAGAAATTATCGGACAACCTTGCTTCTTTGCTTCCTCGCCTTTCAGTAAGGATTTCTTGCAGAATTTCGACCACTCTTTGTTCCTGCACATGTTTTTAATGCCACATATGCCATCTTTATTTTGTTAACTTGAATTCTTTTAATATATTATTATGCTGTTAAATATTAGGGATTGTCTGATATTATTCCAAAGGCAACACTTAGTTGGAAGTTAGAGTTACTTAAATCTGCTGCTGCATATACTAATTCTCGTCTCCATGCCGTTAAAGCTGAAGTGCTACTACTTGCAAGGTTAGTTTCATTTGAGACAATGTTTTATCTTATACAAACCTCAGCATAGTATGATTTCTTAGTTATGATTATATTTATATATATTCGAAAGCCAATTTGATGCATTCTTTTTGTGTTCCATGTATCTTATGTTTAAATAATAATAATAATAGCTTTAAAAGTACACCCTTCCCCCCTAAGCAGTTAGCTTTATATATCTTATGGAATTAAATGGAGCCACATGAAGTACTTTGCTGGACCAGATTAGAAGTTATTCCGTCATGGATTCTATTAAGCTTTTTTAAACTATAAGCTTGAGCTTATGTCTAATGGTTTGTATTTTAACTTATGTATGTATTTGTGTTTTAGTGGCAAGGATAACATGCTTCCTAGTGCAGATGAAGCTCAAAGGCTTTCAAGAAATTTGCAAAACTGCAAAATTTGTTACTTTAAGGACAATGGTCACACTCTTCTACTGGTACTTGTGTTTGCTATTCCTTGTTCTATCTATCATCTGTTTCTTTAATCATAAACGTAGGCTGCCAATTTTTAATGCTTCTTCTTGTCTTTGGAGCAGACATGCAATTAATAAAATGCATTTTCTTCTTTCTTTCAGGAAGATGGTATTAATTTGTTGACGATAATTAAAGGCAATTTGAAGTATAGACGAACATGGAAACACGACTTTATAAAGGACTACCTACCACCTAGCATGTCTGAATATAGAAGTGCACTTGAAGGAAATGGGTAATTTTGCATCTGAATTATTTTGTTATATGGAGTACATGGTCCAAACTATTTATCCCTGTTCAATTTCAAAATTTGGAGTCATAGATATTCAAATTATCATCATATCATGCTTTTATAGAATTATTAACTTCTGCATCTGTAGCTAACAGATAAGACAAAACATTTACCTGTTATTTGAAAGCATAGTTGTTATAGATTGCTCATGACATGGACATCAAGTTGCATAACTCTCTCCTTTTGGTGTTTTTTTTTATGTGGTATTCATGGAGTTATAGAAAATTAATTTCTTACACAACATACTGCTTCCTATATCAGGAGTTGAAAGAACGTATTGCATAAGATGGTCACCAACTTTGGTCTGATTTCTATTTTGGGTCATGTAAAGGCTCACACTTTCAAATACAAGTTGCAAACCTTGAGAATGTCAATTTTTTCGATTTAGGGTGATTTGACCAGGTTACGTAGTCAAAATGATGAAATCTACTTAATTTACAGGATTACTGTAAATGAAAACTTATTATAAGATTCAGGCTTTTTGTAAGTACATATCTTGTATGTTACCTGAGAAAAAAATAATACTGGATATCTTTTGTTTGCCCTTGTCCATATATATAGGAGTAATTTACTAATATTAACGATGATATCCAGGTGGTTCCAGTTTGCTACAAGTCCAGTGATGTTTTCTACTTTAGAAGATGGAAGAATAGTGAGAGGCCTTACTGGTGTTCCAGATGATGGTCCTGTATTGTTAGTTGGTTATCACATGCTCTTGGGATTAGAACTCGCTCCACTAATTTTAGAATTTTTAAGAGAGAAAAATGTCATAGTCCGTGGCATAGCGCACCCCGCACTTTTCACACCGAATTCTAATAACGGGCTTCAAGAATTTTCATATTTTGATTTGATGAAAGTATTTGGTGCCTTGCCCGTCAGTCCTAGCAACTTCTTCAAGTTATTTTCATCAAAGTCTTTTGCCCTACTTTATCCAGGGGGTGCACGTGAGGCTCTTCACCGTAAGGTTTGTTAAATGGAACTCCATCCTGATTTAATTTTCCTAATTCTAAGTTAGTTGAATCTTGTAGAGATTTGCAGTTCGAGATTTATTTTTCATTTTCGGTTCTGTGTGCTAAATTGCTGATACCATTGTGTTTAATACCTACTTCATTTTCTTCCAATACAAGCTACCTGGTTTTAATACCTACTTCATTTTATCCCAGTACATGCTACCTGAATCTGCAATCTAGAGGTGGCAAAATGGGTGGGGTCAATATGGGTAGTTTTAGATGTCCTAAAACAGGTAGGCCTGGTTGACCCAAAGAATTGTATACCTATTTTTTTTAATAACTATTTTGTTTGTTTGCTAATACAAATACATATTATATAATGATGATAAACTTTTTCGAATGAAGCAGTCTTGTACGTTGTATGCAAGGTTTAAAAGTACGGAATCGAGCCTCGAGGCGTTTTCCCTTCGCCTCATGAGGCGTAAGCCTCGAGGCGAACCGAGGCGTAAGCCTGAGGCAGAATTAAAAAGTAAATAACAAAATTATATATCTTATAAAAAATAAAATACACACTAATTTCATCATTAGATTCATCAAAAACATCAAAAACACTTTAAAAAGACATGAAAAGTTTGAAACTGACACAAAGAGTCTAAAACATCGAAAATAAACATTAAAACACCATGAGGCGCACCTGAGGCGCACCTGAGGCGCAGGTTTTCTTACCGCCTCAGCCCAATGAGGGGCACGTACAAGAGACCCCCCTGAGGCGCCGCCTCATGTTCGTTTTTTGTGCCCCTCGCCTTGAGGCGCACGCCTCAACCGATTTTTAAAACCATGGTTGTATGATTTAACAGTGCATTTGTAGCAAATTTTGACCCAGTTGATCCATATGTTCTGTTTTCTTCCTAGCTAAATTTTATGTTTTACCCATTTGACCTATTAGAGATGCAATATAACCATGTTCGATTCGTTTGAAAGAAAATGGGTCAAAATTGCTAGTTTGCTACTTATAATAGATGTAGCTTTCAGCTTATCTTTCTTAATGACATTCGTACCAGACTTTAAAGATCTTAACTTTCTTTTAGTTTTATCTTTCTTATCTACTGGTCTTTATGAAGTAATCATAAAAATTAGACCACAGATGTGGTATATCAGTTGGTAGATAAATAAGATCACAATTAAGGCCCAAAAATTCAGGTCAGGAGACCATGAAGTCTGTCCACTGTTGTAACATTTGGAGTGTTTTTTTATTATTTATTTTTATTATTTTTTATTTATGTTTGTTTTTGTCATATTTGTCACAACAAGTTCATGAAATGCTCCCTCTTTCTATGCAAAAATTTGTGTACTTATGCCAGACCGCTTACTTTACATTAATGGATAAGCTTTGGATTTTTATGTTTTGAAGAAACAAAATTGATAATACACTAAACATCTTAATTTGGATTAAAGGCAATACCTATTTAATTTTCATATTCTTTAGTAAAGAAAACTGACGGATTCATTGCTACTTGCAACAAACTTACATCATTTTACCAATAAATGTAATTTGATCTTTTCTTATACGATTTAATGCAACATACTTACTATTCCTTACGCAAGTAGCAATTTTTGCTATTTGATGCAAATTACTTATCAGTTTTTACCACTCAATACATCACACTTGCCTTTAGTTACAGTAGAAGGCAACAGACATGCACATAATGTTAAAAAATGAATGTTTGTTGCATTGGATGGTGAATGTGAAGTTGATTACTTATATTGGTATAACAGTGTAAGTTTGATGGATGAATGAGCAATATACACCAAATTAAGAGTTTTCTAGGAAAAAGGAGCCTGTTAAGTTCCTCATCATAATGATTAGATTTTTTCATGCATTTTACCAGGGTGAAGAATACAAATTGTTTTGGCCTGATCAACCAGAATTTGTAAGAATGGCAGCAAAATTCGGTGCTACTATTGTACCATTTGGTGCTGTTGGAGAAGATGACATTGCTGAGGTAATGAAACAGTAATACACACACACAAACCTGTAAGCACGCATATACAAGATTATATAGTACTGACATAATAATATTAATAGTTTGCAACAATTTTTTTCTTATATTAAGCTTTGTTTCCTGCTCATCATGGTATTGATGGTTACTTTGATCTTTTCAGTTGGTTCTTGATTATGATGATGTAATGAGAATCCCTGTGCTAAATGACTACTTAAGGAGAACAAACGAGCAGGGTATTAGGTTAAGGTGATTTTCTTCTCTTTGAATCCATGTTTTCAAACAGCATTTTGAATTCTAAAGCGATTGGGATCATGTTACTGATTTAACACGACACTTTCATAAACATGTAACATCTATCATATAGTTTTAACTATATTGTCATTTTTATTTCAAATTTTAAGGAATTTGACAAATTCCATAGTCAAAAGGATAGCCCCTTTGACCTCTAAAGACAAACTTATCATTTCTTAACTCACTAGTGTGTGATAATTATGTTTTGGTTACAGGGCTGAAATGGAAGGAGAAGTTGCTAACCAGGACTTCTACTTTCCGGGCCTTCTGCCAAAGGTACCGGGCCGATTTTACTATTTATTTGGGAAGCCCATAAGAACCGAAGGGCAGGATAGTATGTTAAAAGATAGAGAAAAGGCAAAAGAGTTGTACATGCAAATTCAGTCTGAAGTAGAAAAGAGTATGGCTTATTTGATAAAGAAACGAGAGGATGATCCTTATCGAGGAGTCGTTAATAGGGTCATAAACCAGCCGCCTTCGACCCCGGTGCACCAAGTTCCTACATTTGAGCCCTGAGAATGTACATTTCAACTATACGGTAATCACAATAGAATTTATCTAAGATGGGTGAAAATTAGTGATATAATTTATGTAAATCTTACAGAAACAATAGCAAATACAGTTGCCCTCCATGCTTATTAGGGTAGTTATGCTCAAACATTTTCTTCTTTCAATAGGGAGCCATAACAATCTCCACCGTCTCTAGATTCCAGTCACCCATCACCACCACCACTACTAGTTGAAAGAGGCGAACCACCATGAGTCATCCAGGTGAGGCAAACCAACCACCATCATTAAACGGGTGTAACAGCCACCAATAGTCATATTGTGATCGTTTTGCACGCTTATACCACATTCGTGACATCTAAAAAATAAAGAAAAAGGTCAGGATATCTGCTGATCTTTCTCAAGAAAGTGAAGATTCAAAATTACTGGAATTGGTGGCAAACATGATCTCATTGCATAAATGATTATTATTTAAACATCACTTCCTTGACTAAAGCATTGAATTAAAAGCTTGCTAAATCACAGTTGGTGCAAGCTCAACTCATCTCTCTAGTTTAGAACTCAAAAAGATCATCAGCTTCATCTGCACCTGCTACCCCTAATGCCCCTGCTGCAAGCTCCGCAAAACCAGTTTCTCCTGCTATTGTCACGTCTGCAGCTGGTTCAAAAAGAGGAAGAAGATTACTGCTGAATACATGGTTGCTGTGCTCAAAGGAAATTATTGATACTGCATGGGGATGTGATTTTGATATATAGAAGATCATAGTTGTTAGAGCAAATGGTTGTTCAAGCAGTAAGATGTTTGAAAGGATTGTGACTAAATGAAAAGGCAAGATCGGATTCATTTAGGACTGTAAACAAACCGAACGAACAAAAACGGGGCCTTATTGGTGTTCGTTCGTTAAGAAAATAACTTGTTCATGAACTGTTCACGAACGCTTACCGAACGAGAATTTTGGTTTGTGTTCGTTCAATAAGGAAATGAATCTGTTCATGAATTGTTCACAAACATAAACAAACGCAAACAAAGGCAAGCACACTCACAATATTTATAAACATTAATGAACGCAAACGAAATTTTCTAAACTAACAAATACAAACCATTATATATTGATTACATAACTCAAATCACGAACATTATGTAATATCCATTGAATATAAATAAATACTTAATTATCTTAAACATAATTTTTAAATGAACGAACACAAATAAACGTTAACGAACACATTACCGAAGTTCACGAACATAATGAACGAACGCAACATCTGTTCATGTTTGTTCATTTAACTAAACGAATGAAATTATCTTGTCCGTGTTCATTTATTTATTAAACAAACAAACTTCCCGCCAAACGGTTCACGAACTATTCGGTGAACGTTCGGTTTGTTTACAGCCCTAGATTCATTACCATTAAAGGGAGTATCTGTCATATCAGAATTTGTGGATCATGGTTTGTAACCAAAAAGTTGTTGGAAGAAAACCGAAAAGAATAAACGTTGTATACCATTACTTCAGGGTAGATTATTAAAGATATGTCAAGATTGATAAAACGAGTTTACCGGACTCGCTATGCAGCCTGTGTCACCCTCATCCCAGAATGTCACAGGAGCAACCCACTCATGCTTCTAAACCATGCCAAGGGGTGGGGTTCAAACTATTATCTCCACCTCATGGTCACATTACATCGTGCGCTGGCCACCTCAAAGTGTTTGCCTTAGATGTATTAAACCTGGGTCTCGTTTAGAAAATTCCAGTTGTACTAGGGCCGTTCAACTAAAATTTGGTTACAGGATTGTGACTAAACAAAAAAAAAAATAAACTCCTATTCACCATATGGTTATTTTATTCCAAAGCATTACATTTGTGCAAATAAAAGCTTACCATCAACTATGTTTAGACCATATCTAAATTAAAAATTTAAGATTTAGACCATACCTTTATAAATAGAATGGATAATAAGAGACAAAGAAGATAGTTGATATTATTATGAAATGATTAATTAAACTGAATTACTATTTCATTCCTATAGATCTAATGCCTATGAAAACCTAAAGAATTTAAGATAGTTATGTTAGGATCGAACGTTATCACACACACGAACACAATCAACACACACTCAAGAACACACAAAGATTTATAGTGGTTCGATCCGGTTCTGACCTACATCCACTCTCGGTAACTAGGAAGGCTTTTATTTCCTTTTTGTGTTGTTTACAAATACAGAGATCAATCTCTTATATAGAGATTGAAGGAAGAAAGCAAACAAGAAAACAACCAAAACTATTATTGGAGTTGTTGCACTAATCCTTGTTTTCTGCTTTTGACCAATTTTCATCCACTAATAGTGTAGTAGATTAGCCAATAATTGTGAGTGGTTTCATCTACTCAACAATCTCCCACTTGAAGCCACGGAACAATCTTCATCTGTGCTTCAACTATGCATCTGTATTTCTGTAAAAACTTTTGAT